>WYDI02004204.1:0-37552 GCA_009867235.2 Psittacus erithacus | reverse complement strand
ATGGGGCAGCCACAGCTTCTCTGAGCACCCTGTGCCAGCACCTCAGCACCCTCCCAGGGAAGAGCTTCTGCCTAAGAGCTCATCTCAGTGTCCTCTCTGGCAGGTCAAAGCCATTCCGCTTGGTCTGTCCCTACAGGCCCTTGTCCAAAGCCCCTTTCCAGGTTTCCTGTAGCCCCTTTAGGTATTGGAAGGCTGTAATAATGTCTCCCCTGAACCTCCTCTTCTCCAGTCCTTTTGTTCAACAGCAGCCCAGAGCTAAGCTAGCAAGAACATGGCAAGGACAGAACATTACAGCATGCAACACTCCTGCTGAACACCAGCACCACATCACCCAAGATGCATGCACAAACTGAAAGGGCCTTCAAGAGCACCAAGTATCGACTTATTTACACATAGCCCCCAGGGCTGCTGCTTGCCTGCAGGGAAAACAGCTGAATGTGGACCCTGCAGCCCCCAGCCCCAGCCAGACTCCGGGTGTCTCTGGAGCACGTTTTAGCATCTGTTTGCTGCTGGGAGCTTGCTGAGCTCTGCAGGGGAGCAGATGTGGGGGGCAAGGGATAAAAAAAGGACCGGGGGCGCAGGGGGCGGCTCAGCATGACTGCAGCTCCACAGCTCCCTTGGCAGGGCTTTGGGCGGGTTCATCAGCATTTAAACGTTCTTCTTGTCAGCCTGTTCAATACTTTCTGCTCACAGGGTGTGTTCCCAGGAATGCAGGAGCCCACAGGCCTGCACCCCCACAGCATGATTCACCCTTGGGTGGGATTAGACCTTCTCTAAGCAGATACTGCCTCAGATAGAGATCCTGGGTAGCGCCACTCATCTCCCGTTGTAATGTCTCTGCTCCATCTAGTGGAGGACATCCAGGCTTCCTGAGAGCCATCAGCAGGAACACTGAACACGGGGCTGCTAAATCACTTCGGCTGCAAGAAGGCTCCAGGGTTACACAGAATATCGAGGAGGAAAGAACCAACCTCTCAAAAATATATATTTAAAGAAGGAAACAGTTAAAAAAGGCCAAGCCTCCTAAAGAAGAAGGAATGAGGCCAGGATGGATGGGCTTGGAGCAAGCTGCTCTAGTGGAAGGTGTCCTTGCCCGTGGTGGGGGCTGGAACTGGATGAGCTTTAAGGTCCTTTCCAACCCAAACCAGACTGGGATTCTGTGAGGCCAAGAAGCAAAATATATAATCTCCACTGGCTCTATGCAACATCATTTGTTTCTGCATGGAAGTTTCCAGTATCACCCTGGAGCAGGAGGACAAAGCGACAGGTATATGTGCCCCAAGCACACAGTTCTTAAGAAAAATACTATTTTTGTGAACTTGAAGAAGCTTCTAGGGCCCTTTTGGGATAAAGCAGCAGTAGCCACGTGACAAAGCACCAAATACAACGCATTTTCTTCAACTACCTCTTACTAGAAACCTCACTGAGCCCACGCAGACAAAGCATTCAGGGCACAATCTCCAGGTTGGAATGACATAATAGAGATGTCAATCATGGTACTTTTCCACAGATGGTGGGACTAAGACCTGGGTTCTGAGAGATTTCTGACGACTTTCAAGAGTACATGGCACTGCTGTTTAACCCCAAGCAGCAGAGAACAGTGGATCAACAGGGAATGGTCAGTGCTCTGAACCCACCAGAGCAGAGGCTCTGAGGCAGTTCTTTACCTGTCTCCCAGCTCCTGTGCTATCACCAGGTGTTTTAGATGGTACTCAATGGCTCTTTCATAGTCTTGAAGCAGCGTGTATGTGTTTCCAAGACTGTAGCATGCCTGGGCTTCTACTGCTTGGTCTTTGAGTTGTCTGGAGAGCTGGAGTGTTTTCCTACATGGAACAAGTAGGAATGAAAAGACCTGATCACTGCAGGGCACCTTTGCAAGCTGACAGGAAAGTCACCACTTTAGCACGTACTGCATTGAGGTTGGTGCCTGTTACACACTGCTATCAAGCGGCTGCATTACTCGCCACTGCTGAGCACCATACATGCAATTGGCCCTCAGGTCCCTTGCCACATCCCCCTGAGCCTGTGAATTCACTGCAGCAGGTCAAGATTTCCAGGGGACATGTGTCCTGAGTCTGCCTCAGCCCCTATCACTTACTTGTAGTACTCAGCAGAGATGTCAAACCTCCCAAGGAAGATGTGTGCATTGCCCAGGTTGCTGTATGCTCTCCGCTCGGCTGCCTTGTCCCCAAACTCCTTGGCAATAGCGAGGCGCTGCAGCAGACACAGGCTGATGAGTACAGGCTGGACACTACCAGGTTTCTGTTACATAGCAACATTTCTGGGAGATTAATCTTGGTTTGCAAGGCTCCCACCCACCAAGGTAGCGGTGCACACGCTGCTGGGGCTGGATGCAGCTGGAAATCTTCCTCTTTTGCAATTCAGCATCAGAAAGAGCCTTTTGAAAAGTGGTAGCAATATCACATCCTCCTCTAAGTCTTACTCCAGGCTGGTGAGTACACATCTCTCCAGCTAAAATGCAAAAGGTGCTACACACATACTTCGATGGGTGAATAAACAGGAGAACAGAGAGCTGTCAGTCAGGCTGTGAAGGGATGTGGTTGATCTGTCTAACATGCAGGTCCCAGGTATTAGAGTTTTCCTGCCCTTCTCCAAGCCCCTTCTGCCACAGCACTGCTGGATGTCATCCCCAGCATTTAAGAATCACATGAGCTGTGACAGGGCTGACATTCCAAGTTGCTGAGCACCCTCCACTGCAAGAAAACCAAAATAGGAGCTGAACTGCATTTGAATTGGGGCAGGGACTGTGTCACCTCCCCCCTCGGCAAAGCTTTACAGACAGTTATGTTCTACAAGCATAATTTATTCCTGATCAATTCCTCTTCCAGCAGCTTAATTAAATTCGTGGCTTGCATTTGTTAAAATCTAGCAGGATACAAATTAAGAGCAGAAAAAGCTTTGCTAGGCCCAGCTGCAACTTGCCCTCGGGTACCTGCTTCAGTTTCCAAGCCAGTAGCACCCTTCCCTCAAGCTGCTCATCAGGTGCTAATGGTAACTGGTGTAAGGCATTACTCAACATGAGTTAGTGCAACAGGGCCAGACCCAGGGCTTCCTGGGCTGTGATGAGAAGAAAAGCTGCTCCCCAACATCCAGTCACAGTCCCTGGACCCAGGGAGAAGGCACAGCAGTCTCCTACCTCCTTGTGGAAGGCTATAGCTTCACTGAAGTTGCCAAGTAAGTACTGGGTGTTGCCAAGGTTGCCATAAGCACGGCCCTGGGCAGCTCTGTCCCCCAGCTCCTTCACCAGGGACAGGTTCCTCCTGAAAGAAACCAGAGCAGTAACATCTGGTGAGAACAGACAAATCTCTGCAGGAGACACAGCAAAGAAACCCACACCATAAAGGAGAGCTAACCCTGGAGAAGGCATTTCCCCTCCCCAGCTGCCCATCCTGGGCACAGCCACCCCTCGGCAGGTGAAGATCTGGTGATCCACAGCAGCTGCAGCTCCAGGAGCTTGTGCAGATCCAGTGGTGTAAGTCCCTGCTGCTCTCCCAACCGCATACAATCTGTGGCTGTGTCCAGGCACTCACAAGGGCTCACACACATGGGCTGACAGGATCCCACATCAAATAAGAAAGAACCACCTCACTATGCAGGGGAGAACCAGAAGCACAGGAGAAAGAAGATTACCTACAGCGGGACACAGACAAACCTGAGGAGAGAGGCAAGATCCAGTCCCATGCCAGGGCTCAGTTCATGAAGCATCCCAGCAATTTTTCTTACCTTGTTTTTTCCATCCTTTACACATACAGCACACACAGAGCTCTCAGCCAGCACAAATCTACCCACTGCCTGTGCTACATGCACCATTCTCAGAAAAAAGGATGGTGAGTTATATATAGGCACTATCACATCCTCAGATATGAGAGGATGGAGATGAGATCTTGTCGCTCCATCGAGAAAGGCTCTTAAAACCCCCAGCATTACTGAAGTAAAATTCTGAAGTAGGAGGAGAAAAACATTTGCCCAAAAGTCTGCTGACAACTTTCCTGCGTGGGACAGGCTGATCTTGGAGACTATTTAGGAAAGTGAAGGATGGTACAAGCAAGATAAACTACAGATCCACGACAAGGACAAGCAGGACTTCGAGCGACAGCCTCTTTTCCTGGGTCTTTTTGGTCCCAGTGATGGAGGCGCACAGGGATCCATTCTCCTCAAGGCCAGCAGAGAGCAGCAGGGGCTGCAGGAGCTGACAGTGTAGCTTTCAAATACAGCTCGGAGAGGGAGCAAACTACTGAACTTAACTGCATGATCATACTTCAAACTACAGTGGGTTTTAGCAAGGCAATGCCAGGGTGAATTTTAGCTCTAATTCTATAAAAGGCTGCATCCCCTCTCTCACCTGTCTCGAGATGAACTTGGCATCTCAGGGGAATCTTCCTCATTCACTACAATATACAAAATCCCATTCAGCTGCCCGATTTTTAATACCACTGAGCCCACAGACCCATTCTTTGTGGTAAACATCTTCCAGAGCTCCCACATCCTCAGTGGTCCAGGAAGCAAATCCCCCTGTGAGAAATACTTCCAACAGGACTCAGCAAAAGTTGTCATCTTGCACCCCTGCAGCCCTCATCAGTCCAATGGATATCAGAGCTCAGATAACCTGAAAGCTGTCAGCAGAACAGGGACACCAGAGTTGCAGATTACAATCTGAGCAGGGGAAGCTGAACCAAGGAGTACCTGTGTGTATGTTAGCAATCACTGATGCCTGACCAGCATTTTTCCCTTCAGGAGAAAGGGCTGGCCAAGCTTAAATACTTACTCATAATATTCTGAAGCTTTCTGTAGAGTTTCCTTGACTTCTTGAGGCAGGTAGCCTGGGTCTTGGGCCATGTTCCAAGATAAGTGCTTTCCCTTTGCATGGTAAACATTTCCTATATTATAGAGTGCTCTGGCTTCACCTACCTAAAGGGAGGAAGAACAGGGAGCAGCAAGGTATTACACTTCACATCCCAATATGGACTTTTCCACTGCTGGGCAGAGATGGTCAAAGCCACATTTTCCTTTCCCATCTTCACTGTCATGGCAGCTGTTGCTGTGAGCAGCATGAGACCTGTGATGGCAGCCAGAAGGAAGAGCTTTACACTCCGCCTCCTCCCAAAGCCCACCTTCACCTTATTACATTTACTGACTTGCAGGCAGGTAATTTTTAGAGCTAGGGAATATTTCCTGTTGGATGCCATGAACCCATTACCTTGTCTCCCTGCTCCTGAGAAATGTCCAAGTGTCTCTGGCAACAAACAACAGCTTCATCAAACTGCCCGAGTATTTTCAATGTGTTCCCAAGGTTGCCACTTGCTTTGGCTTCTCCAATGCGGTCCCCAATGGTTCTACATGGAAGATGATGGGAAGGAAGAGGTGTCAAAGAGCTCAAAACCTTTTACGCACCAGCTGTTGGAGCAGAATTGCAGCTGCAGCAAGCACTGCATGGTACCTACACCACATCCAGCAGCTCCCACCACACACCCTTGGCTGGAGTGCTTCATACAGGCTCTCTCTTTTATGAAGACTGATCCTTGTTCCCTGTTGTGCTGCATCAGGTGAACTGCTCTAATGACTTCAGGTGTGCTTGCAATGAATACCTGGTGATAGGAGAACTGACCACTGCCCTGCTTTTGCTCCACATTCTTGCATCCACATCCCTGTCTCCACCTCCCTGCTCCAAAGGTGGCTGGCCCATTCCGGTTGCCTCCTAAGTTCTCCAAAGGACATTCACCCCCATGGTTCAGAGCTAGTTATTTCTGGGGCAGATTCCCTCAGCCTGCCGGAAATAATGAGCCTGTACTCATCTGATGAGGATGAGGCACTGCTTACCTGGCCAGGGTAAGGTCATGTTTATGGTATTCCAGGGCTTTGGAGTACTCCTTTAGATAGAAATAGGCATTGCCCAGCTGGCTGTAGATGGCACTGAGAGTCTTTAGGTCCTCTGTCCCCACCTGCACCGCTGCTTCAAAGAAGGCTGCCCCAGCCTTGAAGTCCCCAGCCTTGCACAAGCGCTCTCCTTCCAGGGCCAGCTCCAGGCAGGACGCCTCCATTCTGTCAAAAGCAAGAGCACCAGTTCTAGAGGAGCTGGACTGCGGTACCCCACGCTGTGTGCAATGGTGTCCTTCACTGTACACCTTTGATTTACTCACTGCACCAGGAAAACAAACCTGCAGCTGCCTCTCTGCATTCAGCCCCAAACCCCAGGTTAAGTACAGTTTGGGTGACGATAGCTCAGGGACATGCAGCTTGCACACCTTGGAGCTGTAGACGCCAGATTCCAGTGGACATGGTGGGCATTCAGCCACTCTGAAAACCAGCCTAGAAGGCATGAAACACATCCCGATTCACAGACTACATCTGCAAGTGGCCAGGGGCAGCCCCTGGGTTCCCAGTAGGAATCTGGACAAGAAACTCAGGGCTTGTGGCTCTCAAGATGCACACACATGACAACAGCAACACAGCATTTGTGGAAGCCACGTACCCAGACTGTCCATGCCTGCACCACCTTCCCGGGGTGGCAGAGAGGGTAGCCAAAGCGTAACGCATTTTCCTTGGATGCCAGAGGAAACCCTGGATTGTGCAGAATTCCTTGGCTGAGCAGCCTCCAGCCCTCCTTGTCTGCTTCCCATTACCTCTCCTGCTGTCACTTTTTCCACAGGCACACTGCACATCAGCCTCCAGCCCAGCTTCCCTCCCTCGTGTTTCTCAGCACCTTTGGCAATGGCACATGCTGTGCTGTCAATGTAAGCACAGTGTGAGCCAGCAGAGAAGTGAGACCACGGATGCTGCTTCAAGAGAAGGAAATCATGCTCCTCTGAGCACTCTAAGTGCTCTCCAAGTGACAGCTGCCCCCACTAGACCACACGTACCCAAAGTTCTCAGAGGGGGCAGAGCACGTGTTTGCAAGCTTCTGCAAAGTCAGCCCCTTCACGAGGCAGATGGATGCAGCATGTTCCTGCTCCTCTGTTCAGACACTTCTCTGGGCTCTTTTTGCCTTTTTCATTTCTGCTCAGTGGATTTCTAAAAGGCAAAACCCTCTCCGTCAAAGGTGGATGCCTGCTCAGGGAAATCACAGCTCACTTGTCCACAGTGAGCCAAGCAAGGGGCAGACAGAAGACAGTAGGTGTCCAAAGGTGGTTTCTACTCTGTTCTTAGGGAAAGAACACTTGCAGGAAGTCTGACTGTGGTACCCACACCAAAAGAACAACTTGCTCATTGTCACTGTGGTAGCAGCAGCCCAAGCTGACATCTTCTGTAGTAGGCTCCTGCTGAGTGCTACAAGATTCTTCTCCACACACCACACTTATGATGAGCCCAGCTCCTGCAACCAGGGTCTCTGGAGACCAAGAGTTAGGTGTGCTGGCCAAGCCAGGGCACCCTGTGCTGCTCTGGCTCCTCTCCCTGAGGGTACAACCTGCTACTGTGCCCCCACACACATCCTGTCCCCACTGACTTGAGGGCAGAGCTCCTCCTGCTCGAGGGCTGTGCTCCAGCATCTTCTGGCCAAGCCCATAACCAGCATTGCCTCCGCCGGCTGCCAAGGGGCACGGAAAGACGCACATATGAAATGCCAATTCCTGATATATTTTTCCTACAAACAGGAAGGATGGTGTTTCTTCAGCTGCCAGGAAACAAAGCCAGTTCCTCTGTGAGCAGTGCATAAACTGCCTAAAATCCAATCCCATTTGTCTGGCAACCCCTCTGCTGAGCTGGCTCCGTATGGCTCCAAACACCCAACACTTGGCAGCTAAATGGCATCCTCCAGCACAGGACAACCCACAAGGACTGTCCAAACAACAGAGCAACGAATATATAAATGGTGGAAAAGCTGGTTTAAGTCTCTCCCTCCAAACACTCTGGTGATCTCTCATGTCTCACTGCTCATTTGTCCCCAAAATCACTGAATAACAAAAGCGAGAACAGACTGAGGCAGCTTATCTGGGCTCCCTCCTCAAACTCCCCCACAAATATCTGATGTCAAGCTCACTGCAAAGCCCTATTTAGGTGGTTATTTCACTTGCACAAAGATGCTCATGGTGCCAGTGCATCATCAGTCCCTCAGCTTCTGTTTCATAGGGGAAATGGAAATATTCAGACTGTTAGTACTAAAACTATTTAACTTTTCTCTGCTGATGCTCTTGCCAGACCACATGGAAGTTAGTAAGAATGAGCTTCTGCTACAGCATGTTGAATTAGAGGGACCCATTTGGGGGTGATACCAAAGCTCCATCAGTCCCCAGGCATGCTCACAGTTTGCAGGTCACTAGAGAGGTTATCCAGTGTCATCATCAGGTACTGACAAATCTCTGCTGGCTGGGACTGAAGGCAGATGAGGAACACCTTGTACTCACATCAGCAAGATTAAATTCAGGCAGCTGAGGTGCAGGAAAGAGCCAGTGTCCCAGGAATTAACTATGGATTCCAGTTAGAAGAGGGCAGACAGAAACAAATTTCAAAATAACCAGTTCAGATTTCAACACAAGCAAAACTCTTCCCAATATCCAGGTTCTCTTTGAGAAACTGAGTTCACCACCTGTAAACAGTCTGAAAACTGAGCTGGAGACCAGTTTCCCTAACTCTTGGCATTGCAGACTAGCTCCAACCAAACTTGCGTGATTTGAATAGCTTGAAGTGAAGCTTCCCATCCCCTCAACACAGAAACCTCTTCAACAGCACAACCCAGCTACACCTCCAAGGGTGGCATCTGCCCCAGGCCATATTTGCCAGTGGAAACCACCAGAAGTGAAATCCATGCCCTGGAGCCACATTCCAACACACTCACAGTTTCACACATGCTCTCTGGGCGCTCTCCTGATGCTCCCATAGTAGCTGTTCATCACAACACAGTGAGGTGCCCTCCCAGTGACATAGCCTTTAGCTACAATCTGCTTGTCCTTGGCACAGGCTGCCTGCAGAGAACCTGCCTGATCTGATTAACATCAGTGCTCAGGCTGGGACAGACACAAACAAGGGGAAGGGAGAGAAGGCTTTTCCTCTGCATCATGCTGCTGCCACAGGAAGGGACAAGGCTTCAGAAGAGCAGTTATTAATAGAAACACAGCCCACTCCTAAACCCCACCTGCCCTTCCCACATCCTCGGGGCCTCACAGCCAGGGCTGGTTTGGGGAAGCAACCCTGCATGCAGTTCAGTCACTGCAGGCTTAAAAGCAACCAGAAACACAATGCTGAGGGCAGAAGAACCAGCTAAAGGTTCTGGGCACACTCAATCACTCCACATACAACAGCTTCCAAAGGCCACAGCTCCACTGTCCATCAGAAAAGACTAGAAAGGCGACTATAGGAATTTGCTGTTCAATGGAGCCAACTTGACCCACCTTGACTGACTGCCAAAGGGAAAACCAACAACAACATGAGAAACCCATCAATAACAGAGTCCAGTTGCAGCCGCGGTTCCTCCCACAGCAACACCTGCGCCCTCACCCACCTCTTCTTCTGCAGGTTGGGCATTTTCTGGACATAGACCCAGAGCGCTGGTCCCACTGGCAGCAGGAGGCAGCAGGACCGGGGCCTGCTTGGAACAATCTTGCAGACAGGTCTCTCCCTTAAGTTCACAGGCAGGATCTGGGGTTTTAAAGATGCTGATGGCATTTTCGTGCCTGTGCAGCGCACACTGCACTCCAGTCTTCACCCCGTCCACATGGGCAACCTTACCATTAAGTTATTGGAATCTTGAACTGTGCTTATCTGGGATACTTTTCCTCTCTGCTGTCACTGAAAGGAAAAACAAACATTGCTTTTCTTTCCAGAGACCTAGAGAAAGTAATGTCTTCTTTCCTCTAAGAAATACAACGTCCTTTGTCTGCTGTTGGCTTCAGGTAGCAGATACGACAGTCTGCAGCTGAAAGCCAGGAACAACAGCGTCTTGGTTCACTCACATACTTTCTGTACTGCTCAAAGGAAAAGAGCCCTGGAAGAGCCCATGAGATGGTACAAGGCATCTCCCTCCTTTCTGAACTGCTCTCTTCTCAAAACACTTTGCCTCTGGGGTCACACCAGCTATTCCTGTTGGCACCTCTTAGATACAAGAGTAAAAAGATCTCCTCTCTTTGTCAGGTGCAGAGCCAAGGGTTCCTCCAAAAGAGGGCCACTTTGGGGCAGAAGCACTCCTTGGTTTGACAGGCTCCAAAAGGGTCTCATCCATTTGCCACCCAGGAAGCTTTGCAAATTCCAGAACTGATCTGAGCAGTTCTCACACTGGGGAAGAACAGAAGATGGATCCCACAGAGCATATCTCTGTCCATTTAAATGGGCTCCAAACCATCCCTATCCACAATGCACAACTTTCTACCCCTCAGCCCCCAGATATTAACCTCCTCCCCTGCTGACACACATGCAGCATGCTTGGGCCTGCACCACCTCAGCAAGTACATACTATTCACATTGTAATACCAGAAGATTCAGGCCCCCCTGAGCCAACAAATTACTGCTGACAAGCTGAAGGTGCTGGGCTTGGCCATATGGTGTGGTTCAGAAGAGACACTGCAGAACATGAGCTGCTTTTCCACAGCTCAGATACTGGGGCTTGTTTACACAATTCTCCCATCATGTTCAACCTTTTGCTGACAGCACAGGACATCCCTGACTGAGGGTACCGAGCAGAGACCTGGAGATGGAAGCAGCTCACTTCAAGTAGCCCCTGTTCACAAGCTGTGCCCTAAATCAGCGCAAACCACTCACAGATTTGTGTGTTCCTCCAGATAGGGAGGATTCCATTCAAGTATTCCCAGAAGTCACATCCCAGACTCCAGGTCCACAACAGAAGAACAATTTCTTAAAAGCAGAAAGAGACCAAATAGAAACCCAGTGTTTGGTCACAGATGATTCAGCAATCTGCACACAACTCTGCTGGAGGAACAACTAAGTGGCATAATGCTGGCACATCACTCGGCTCCCATCAATGTGACAGCTGAGAATTTCAAGCCCAGGAATGGATGTTGCTTCTGACACTCATAAGGCAGAAAAGGGTGACCTTCCACTGTATGGTGACAGGGATGAGGAAATCACTTCCCAGCTCAACACAGAGCAGGGCTACCCTCCCTCCTCTTTAACTTCTTTAAAGGGTAACTGGTGTGAAGGCAGAAAGAGAGAAGAACAGGAAGAGCAGGTATTGCCTTTAACAAGATTTCCCAGGGTCATTCATCACTGTCAGATGACAGCTAATGATGATCTCTATCACAGATTGCCACTTGGCTGCCTGGCAAGCCAGCTGGGAGAATGAAAGAGCAGAAGCATTCCTTTACAAAAGCTGCACAGGCAAAAGTCAAGGACTGTACACATCAAACGTTCTCAAGCAACACAGCAATACAGAAGAGGCAGCACGGGTCCCAAGAGCCCTGGGGATGACAAGAACACTGTCAAGGGAGAACCAAAGCCAGGAGTGTGAGGTGTTATCAGTGCCATTTACAATGATCTCTGTGACTGCTGTCAAAACAGAGCTGTAATTAGGACCTATGTGATGATATAGGTCCCTAGAGGGAGAACATTACTCAACCTGTGTTCCAAAGCTTAGAGCTACAGTCAGACCTCCCAGCACCCTTCTCTGGCAAGGGAAACACAAGATGTGGGCTAAATACTCAAAGATAACAGCATTGCAAGGACTTCATCACACTGCCCTCCCTGCTTGGCTGCAGAACAACAGAACAGAGCGCCTTTAGCCAAGAGCTGTTCAGCAGGACTGCGAGCCATGCACTGATCCGAAGCTCAGGACTGTCGCAGCTCCTGCAGCCAGGAGATATGGCCACAGCACCAGAGAAGGACACAGCAGCACCCCACCTCTCAGGTCTGCACCTCTGCCCCAGGCAGGCAGAGACAGAGCAGACCATAGTGTCCAGAAATTAAACCCATCTTACTCCAGCCCTTCCTCTCACACGCTCAGGGCTGCCGTGCTCACAGCACTTACCCTGCTGACAGCAAATCCATCAAGCTACACAGAAAATAATCATGTCAAGACAGAGCTAGGAGACAGTTGTCTACTGCCTTAAATATTGGAAGCCTTACAGGGCAAGAGACTAGGTGAAGATGCCTTTAATATATATATACACACACAGGTATTTGATTCATATTAATGGGAACAATTGCAAAACTCAAAAATCAGAGCTCCTGTAGTTCTAAAGCCAGGAATAAACCCCAAAGCTTTTAGACAGGAGGAACAGCAAAAAAAAAACCCAACAACCCAACACCAAAACCACCAACAATAGTAAAAACCCCCAAACCCTTAGTGTACCTATTGATATGAATTAATGAAGCAACAGATTTTAGCATCTTACTTGCAACCTGATTGAGTTGCATACAAAACGATGTGTGATCTCAGAGCACTGATGACAGGGGCAGTTACACACTTTTTGCCAGCCAGAAAACGATTACATTTGTCAGGTGCTCAGTGTAAATGCCTATTCACTGGCTTAACTAAAAATGCATTTAAATAATTAACTGCAAGCACATCTTTAAAGAACGTGATCAAGATGAGATTTATCCTCCTTCAGGAATTTCCTTGCCCAAGCTCAGCACAATACTGTACATGGAGAGCAGGCAGTGACTGAACCATGGGGTAACATGGCAGGGCAGGAGCTGCTCCAGCTCCCCAGGGATGGTTCATTCCCCTTCCCTGCACACGGAGATGCTCACATACCATGAAATCAGTTCATGCTTCTGCTGTGCCAAACCCTACGATGCACTTGAGGAAGGGTCTATCTTTGTGGGCTTCTCTACATGATCAGAATTATCCCAGATCCTCTCAGTGCACAGCCCAAGCTTACAGCAAGTTTATTCATGCCTGCTTAGCCCTGGGCCAGCCTGCAGGCTGCTCTGCTTTGCCTGGGGCACTCTCACAACTCGCTTGAAGCAGTTTCTCTCTGGCTACTCTGCCCCAGGGCAGAGTCCTCACTTCCCATCAGCAGCACTGTCCTCTCAGCAGGCTGGGGGCTCAGCAACCAAATCATCTGCACATACACAGCTCCTCAATCTCACTCCCAGATGATGAGCCCCTCACTCTGAGAATACCATTAAATATCATCACATTGCCATGACTCCAGACCTATCAATCACTCAGCTCCTCCTATTCAATACTTCTCCCCTGCATCTACCTCCTTGTCAACACTCCCATTAACAACCTGCTCTGCAAGAAGGGCACTAGTGAGGATACTCAGCTCCCTCTCAAGCCAGCGTTTATGCAGCATGGAGAGCAGCACCTCTCCTCCCTGCCAGCAGCCCTCCCTGAAGCACAGCCCCTCGCTTCCCACCAGCACTAATCCCCTCCTGACAGGCAGCTTCCCCACAAGGCTCCGTATCAAGCACAGGCTGGCAGGGAAGGGTGACGAACAGATCAAGGTATATGTGAAATTACACTGGCATTTTTATGACTACTGGCAGTTTGAAACCAGCCACAGAAGCTGGTTTCCCTCCAGTCAATGGCAGGCAGAACCCCCGGGGCACTCTGACCTACACATCACCTTATTAGTGAGGTGAAGAAAACAAAACCTCTTGTATTGTTTGGAGAGGAAAGGCCAAAGATGAACAAGGAACACTGCACCCCATCCTTCCCAGCTTCTGGATTAGTTCCAAGCCTCTGGGCCAGCTTCCTTCACATCTCCTGAAGCACATGAGGTGCTGCAGAGGCAGCATACCTGGAGAAGGTTTCCACTCCACACACTTTCACTGGTGCTGGTATTGCAATGAGTCCTTTCAGTGACCCCCAAACTGAAAACACTAATACACACACACACACTTACTACTGCTTGAGAAGTGTTTGCTCAAGCTGGAGTTCCAGGGTGTACCAAGATGACCCTATTTTCACTGCAGTCTTTTGATAAGGGTGTGAAACAGAATCCAGAGGGGAAAACTACTGGGAGTTTTGGAAGTTGCTGGGTTTGTGTGCTGGCTCCAGACTTCCTCTTCCACTCACTGATGGCAGCATCAGTGCTCAAGAGTAGTCATTTCAGTTAATTGCTATCTGCCATTAGCTGCACAGTACTTACAAGGAATTCAATTCCACTGCATATTTGCTAATAAATACCAAATGGCAGTGAGGAAGACAGCTGTATTTAGTTGCATTTACCCTCTTATTAGCAGAGCTGAATAAGACCCCATTTCAATTCATAATGGCTCCAACAAGCTGCATTATTGTCAGAAATTCAGATTCAAACTCCCCATCGCCTGCTTGGAAGCAGAAGTCATGCACAGCACCCCCTGCTCACAACTCCCTGGGGCTGCACACCACTCACCATCTGACCATGACTTACCTCCATGGCTCTGATCCCTGGCCAAAGAGATGCCCCAACTCCAGGAGATTAAGATATTCTGACTTCTAGAAGCTGCTCTACACCTGGAAGGACTGGGCCCTCAATATGTAATACACTGGTAATAATTATCTTGAACTTACGTACCAAATCCTTCCCATAATACAACTTAACCCAGAGCAAGCACAGAGAACACGAGATTTTTCTGTCATCTGAGGGGTGAAACCTCTAAAAAGCAACAAGCACAAATTTAAGCCTTGGTGCTCCAAAATTACTCAAATATCAAAGGATCCTGGTGGGATGTAATTAACTTGCAGCAGATGAGGAAGCTCAGATGGGACTGAGGTGCAAATGTGAATCATCCTGGTTAACAGTTTCACTGGCTGCCCAGTTTCAAAGCACTTAAATTGTAAGTTGCAGATGCTTTCAGGGTCTAAGGAAAGTATGATGAAGACACCAATTTGAAAATTAATTCATTAAAACATATGCTGACTCTCAAATGAAAATATTAAAAGCATATCTATTAAGCATATGAACAGATCAAATGCCTCTGAAGGGGAACTGCGCAGGAGAGCTCACTTTCAAGAGGAATGAGAATTAAGCCTTCTGAAGGGTCTGTGCATCATCTCTGCATGGCACATCAGCAGGGTACAAACCCAACCAGCACCATTTGAGCTACAGGGACAGGAGTGCAGAGGTCAGCAGTGCTGGTTTGCCAGGTGCTGCTGGATTAACCATGCTCCTGGCTGAGGATGCTCTCTCCATCCCAGGGGGCACAAAAGAGGATGCTCAGCCAGCACTGGCAGTATCTGCCTTATCCCCACACCTGCAGACCGCAGTCAAAGCAACAGCTCTGACATCTGCCATCTGCCACACAGTGTAAGTACCAAGCAAGCCAGCACCTGCAGCAGGACAGAAGTTTAGGCACTCGTATTTTGTTACCAAGGATGCTTCAAATGAACTCAGCACAATGATGGAAACTTCCCAAGTTTTCCAAGAGTATTTTGCTGTCTTGTACAGTGCCTTCAATGGAATTAATCCATCACACTGCAATGAAACAACCCCCTTGGGATGATTTCACCAGAAGTAAAGTGCTATTTCCTTCAGTTACTTCAGAAACCAGAAGGCAGGAGAGGACGTGCAGTCTGAATGGCTTTTCATTTTAACATTACTTCTCAATCAGGTCAATACATCCTCTCAATATATGCTTGATTAAAATCAGCATATAGTGCTCCTGCTACAAAATACATTGGGTTACAGTTACCATATACATTAGAAAAACATATAGTCACTTAACAGATACACAATGAAAGCAGATGATTTATTATCTGTTTTATTTATGTTACTCAACTTCTGTTACCCACTTTGATATAGGGGCTCATTGAGGCATCACAGCCTCCCCCAGTCCTGCCAGCAGGGTCAGCCTCAGCTCCCCAGATGCCACCCAGCACAATTGTTCCAGTTGTGCTGTGCCACTGCACAGGCTGAGGGGTATCAGTGGGTTTCCTTCCCTGCACACCCAGGCTACGTCCCTGAAGTCAAATGAAAGCAAGACTTGTCTTCCCAGAAATGAAGAGGTCACAGGCCCGAGCCCTTCTTCAGCTGAGGCTGCCTGGAAACCCCTCCAAACTCCAGTCCTCTCTTCTCCTTCCTCTCTCAACCTGCCAATTGCTCCAGCCCTGGAGCAGGGACCTGAAGCAGGAAAACAACTGCCTATTGAAAAGATGTTGCCAAGTCCCAGCAGCACCAGGGCTGGACCATGGTCAAGCCCAGGCAAAGGAAGCCACCTCTGCTGTCCCAGCCCTCAGCACCTTGCCCACGCTCCCTCCACATGAACAGCCTCATCCCAAACCTCCTCTGCCCACCACCTCTTTCCTACCACACAGTGGTCCATGCTCAGGGCACAGTACAATGCAGGGTAAAAGGCAATGATGGCAAAGTTCACACCACAGTGGATCTTCCACTGACTTCTTAGCAACCTACAGGTTCCCGTCTCACCTGCTTCCCTTCAGTCCCAAGCCAAGTATTTCAGGCCAGGAGAGAGGTCTTTGGGATCCATCTGACCACACGCACCCTGGGCTATCTATGCTTTCGTCCAGGGAGATGCTGAGCAATCCCAGCTCACCAGGAGACTGCTCACAATGCCCTGCAGTCCTCTAGCACCAACAGTGACTCTTACAAGGGGTTTGGATGTGACTTTAGTGACATCAACAGCATGAACCTGTCCCTCTTCCTGCAGAACTCACTGAAAATCAATTAGCAGGAAACAAGTGATCAAGTCCAGTGAATCCAAACAAGCAGCAGCTCCTTTTTCAAATGACCACTTAGGAAAGCCACTGAAGAGGCTGACATCAAGCCAGGGCACACCAGCAAGAGCCCATGGCAGTTCTTCCCTCTGTGATTACAGCCCTTTCTCTGTGCCAAATCCAAAGAAAGCCAAAGGTGGTTCCCACGGGTGGGCAGAGCCTGTGTCCAGGCTGGAAGCAATACCATACACTGGGACAGATTGTTGTTGGCAAAGCTGTAGCAGAGCAGATTGCACCAATTCTCCATTGTCTGTCTGCAGCTGGCTCATGCTCTGAGGGCTTTTAAAGCATTGTCCTGCTCTCCTGGAAATTTCAGGGGTGCTAGAACTCGGAAACAAGCCTGGATGTGTTTGCAAGGCTGCCTTGGCAAACAGAGCCAGAGCTCAGGTGCAGGACACTGCTGCTCTCCCAGGCTGCTGCACAGTCACAGGGTATCCCTCTGGGCTTTGTAAAGGTCGTATTCCACATTCATCTGAAAACCCAGGAAACAGAGGCTCCCCAAGAGCTCTAATATCAGCCAGGGTCCTCTGCAGCCCTTACCAGCATCTCTATAGACACAGCCCCTTGCAGATCCTCTGTGAATTCCAGACTCTGCAGAGCAGCAGCAAAATCACTTTTGAGTTCTTCATGGCACTATGGAAAAATCTCCATGTGCAGTGAGATTGATCTCCCAGCCCATAAACCAGAGCGTGGCAGGATTCCCAGGAGGCCGGGCCATCACCTCACAGTGACGCAGCTTGTGTGCAGGGTGAGAATTACACTCTGCTTTGCTCATCCGAGAGCAGACCCACTGTCTAGCACCATGTCTGCTGCCCCTGCAGGGAACCCTGGAGCTCCAGCATCCTGCAAGCTGGTTTCACATCTTCCATAGAGGATCCTATGGCTTAGTCCTCCACCTCATTATCCCCAGGTTTTAGCACTTCTGTCCTAGTATAGCTCCATGGATAACGCCTACCCTGGAAGCGCTTGGCACTGCTGCACTGTACATCTGCATGAAGCACATGCACAAAGGCAAGTCCCCAACACAGCTCCACACGAGGGGTTGCTCCATCACTATGGAATTAGCGCAATTCCATCACGTGTGGATGTAGCAGGTAAGCATATATCCCTATCTAATCAAGCCATGGTATGTTTGCATCTGAGAAACAGACTCTGGTCCTGTTCTTCTGTAGGAGGAATTTGTATAAATATAGTTCTGGGAAAGTCTTCCTGGATACAGCAAGAACACCAATGCTGTCCCTAATAATTTTCTCATTGTTATCACAAAATCATGAGTTAGTCCATGTAATGATTTGCTTCTTGAGAGAACTGCAAAACTTACTATGAAAAAAACAAAACCAAAATTCTGCTCTTTCCTATGTTTCTTGGAACTGAGCCTTTGCTAAGGGGAATAAAAGGATGAAGCATCAGATTTTTCAGCTTTCCTATGCCAAAAAACCTCCTCTGTTTTCCTCACAGAGGAAGGTAAAGACATGCAGCACATCAACTCCAGCAAAACACCCTGCACTTCCTCCAAACACAACAGCTCCTGTTGCACCACAGCAGAAACTCTCCCATCCCTCATACACCGGGGGAGGCTTCAAGTCCCGCCGAGAGCAGGAGCAGACCCTCTGCCTACTGGGATGTTCTGCTTTGGCTGTGTGTAGCTGCAGCCATTCACATCTGCTGGGCTAGAGCCAGAACCCAGCATCCTCAGAAAGGGGACACCCTTCCCAAACCGAGCTTCCTAAGGCCACATTCTTCATGTCTTCAACCCCCCATCTTCCATATTTCTTTCTCTCCCCAACCTTCCCTGCTGCTGTGCAGCCGCCTCTGGCATGGCTTTTGTTACCGTGCATGTAGAAATAATGAAGCCAAAAGTTAAATGTTATATCACTTATTACCTGCCTGATGGAAACACACAGTTAAGAAGACAGAAGGAGCAGGAATGGCTAGTGGAGACCTCTCCGCAGACCTACTTTAGGATTAGGTTAGATCCTTCTTGCAACCTTATGGATACTGCAACGGATTTATACAGAACATAGGTTGCTCTAGCAGCTCCCCTCCTGCCTTACACTGGTGAAAGAGGGAAGATATAGCACCAGGGCTCCACACATGCCCAAATCCAAGGAGTTCATTATCCTGACTGCTGAATAATGCATATCTTCAGAAAGACATCCCTGCTCCAGCATAGAGACATCATCATCTGGCAGTGAAAGACACGGCACAACAGCAGGCGGCAGAGACACGCAGGCAGCAGCGACAGGGCCATGGAACAGGTGACAAGAGAGCTCCTTACCTTAACCCACAGAGGTGGCAGGCTGGGAAAGGTGCTGATGTGCAGGAACAACACTGCTTCCACACGGATTTCGTGTGCTGGAGAAGCCTTCCTGGTCTAATCCAGAGCATTATGGAGTGGCTGCATTTGTGCCTTGGAGCCCTTCAGGAGCGGGTACATCCTCCAACATGCACAGCTTTAATTGGGAATCCTATTTTACATTTTCATTCCAGTCACACATTTTGAGCTGTTACTTTTCTCTCCTCTGTGTATATAGATAGCTACAGTTTTACGTCTCCTGTCTGTGTGCCAAGTTAGCCTCAGGCAACCAGCCTCAGACAGCCGCCAGCCATGACAAGTGACTCAGTTCTCATAGGAGCCAGGTCTGTGGAGCATCTCCTTCCTGCCCACAGCCACCCAGGCAGGTAAGCTCTGCCCTCTGCAGAGCCTGGAGCTCCACCAGGCATGGCTGGAAGCTATCCCTGCTCCAGCCAGCCTCAAAGAGCTCCCCAAAACCACAGCTCAGACCCTCACCCAGCACCCTTCAGACAGAGACATTTCCATCACAGAAGGTCATTTTGTTCAATGGGAGGGAGCAGGGCACCCAACAGCTTTCTCTGCTCACTCCTCATCGAATCATGGAACGGTTTGTGTTAGAAGAGAGCTTAGGGCTCATCCAGTTCCAACCCCTGCCACAGGCAGGGACACCTTCCACTAGAGCAGCTTGCTCCAAGCCCCTATGTCCAACCTGGCCTTGAACACTGCCAGGGATGGGGCAGCCACAGCTTCTCTGGGCATCCTGTGCCAGCGCCTCAGCACCCTCCCAGGGAAGAGCTTCTGCCTAATGTCTAAGAAGGATAGGCCAGCATCTCAACACTGTGCAGCTTTCACAGGCTTTCTTTAGCCACTGCTGATCTCACAACTCTGCAACATAGTCACTCAATGGCAAGACCAATGACAACTTCCTGCCAAAAACATGGATGCCAAAGAATGGCCTGATAAAACCAAATGTACCTTCTGTTAAGTGAGTTTTCATTTTCTTCCAAAACAGAGGAAAAGTGGGTATTTTCAAGCATTTTACTGTTAACTCCTTGAACCTGAACACACTGCTCCTAATGGAATGTGATCTCCTCACACAGCCTGTGGTACCTGCTGGCACACCGCCATTTGTGCGCCCAGCATGCACATGAAAGGATGGATGCAGATGACACAGGAGCCTCCCTTTCTTCTCTGGTTTTACCCAGGAAAGCACCAAAACACAGACTTCAAACAACTAGTTGATGCTTGCAGTTGAATTAGGTGGATTGCCACCTGGATTACAGCCCTGATGGCAGCAATGGATACGGGACTGGCCAAGGTCTGCAGCCTGGAAATTCTGGGTGCATTGAGTGAACTCATGTGTTTTATTATTTAGACCATGCAGAAGCTCAGACACTCGGCTGAACTCAGAGGCCAGGAAATGCCTCAAGGCGCACGTGGAACCTCCTGGTTCCAGGACATTCATCTGCATTTACGTATCCAAGTTCCTGCTTACTCACCATGAGATGCTGGCCCACAGGTCTCCCAGGCTGCTGCTCCTCACTGAAAATAAAGGGCTTATTTGTCAGAAAGCAAACAGAAACCCCCATTGCTTAAGATGCTAGATATTTCCATCTGTTTAGTCACTGGTGGTTACTAGCCCTGCCTTCCTGCTGCAGAAAGCTTGGCCAGCAAACAAGCCGGATCTGATGGCTTGCGCTTTGCAGCAAGATGCAAGCCCCAGTTTTCTCAACACAAATCTCTGCAGACAGCTGATAAAGGGCTGTTTTCTGAAGCAGTGCCAGCCACAAAACAGTAACTTCACAAGAGCACAGCTGGAATTCGGTAACAACAGACCCTCCCCAATGCACTGGCAGCTGCTGCCTATCCCAAGAGCTTCAGGCCCGAGTGCAAGAATCAAGATGTGTGGTTTTCTCTTGCCATCTTTCACCATAGCCCAGAGACAAGCACCCCCTCCAGCAGGACACCCAGGAACTCACTCAGTTCGGATGCGATTTAACTTGCAGGTGATTTTCTGGCAGGGAACATTTTTCTCAGTGGCCCTCTCTTCCTTTCTAAATTAACTGCTCTCTTCCCACAGCCAGAGGGACAGATCACTGCAGTCACAACTGCTGAGCACTGACAGCTCAGGGCTGCTCTTCTGCTTCCTTCAAGGCATACCTGGAGCTGGGCTCTTCCTGATGACCAGATCCCATGGCCACCCTGGCTGCTCCTTTTCCTCACCCAGGGCCTGTGGTCTGAAGCATTCCCACCACAGGGCACACTCTGTAAATGGGCAGAGCCTGGTATTTCATTCACCAGCTGGTAACTCCCTTCACACAACAGTTTGGTTCCTCCTGTATTAAGCAGAACAGCAGAACCATTGTAATACTATGGAAGTGCTGTCCTGCACGGGTCAGTAACAGACGAAGTCAAGGTCTTTTCAATTCACAGTTAACTTCATTGACATGGGCCAGGAAGCACTGAAGGGAAGGAGTGGGGGTCAGGACATTCAGCTCCCAGCTTTGCCGCCTGTATTTGCTTTCACCCTGAAGACTCTACAATTTCTCGCCCTTGAAAACAGAAATGATATTTCCCAGAAAGGCTGAAATAAAATACTGATGCTTACCAAGCTTCCAAAACACTCAAATGGATTTAACCCTTCCAGACTCACTCAGTCTGGTGCAGCAGCACAGGACATGAAGCAGCACCATAACACAAACTGTGAGTAATTAACAGATAGCCCCAGAGAGATTAATATCAATCAGCACTTTCCAGCTTTCCTCAGGCATGAATGGATTCTCCACAGACGGAATTCAAAAAGAACCACCTCAGCTCTGCAGTGTGGATTACGGAATCACAGCGTGGCATGAGTTGGAAGGGACATTAAAGCTCATCTAGTTCCGTGGTCAGGGACACCTTTCACTAGAGCAGGTTGCTCCAATCCTCATCCAACCTGGCCTTGAACACTGCCAGGGATGGGGCAGCCACAGCTTCTCTGGGAACCCTGTGCCAGCACCTCAGCACCCTCACATGAGCCACTTGCCTGTCCCAGCAGTGTGCATTCAACACAACTATTAATCACTTATATTACTGCAACACTACAAGCCCCATGGCAAAGCCAGTCTCCCTGCACCAAATCTGCTGCAATCCTGTAGCAGGAGGCCCTCCTCCACAGGCTGGATGGGGCAGGCACGAGGAAGGCTGTGAATCGGGCCCCATCACGCTCAGCAGCCAGCCCCATGCCCGCACAAGCACTGCACAGCACCCAGGGATGGGGCTCGGAGGGCAGCGCCTCCCTTCCACCATCTCTGTGTGCTCCCGGGAGCCGGAGCATGGGAGGAACTGGAGCTGATCCCCAGGGCAGGAGGAGCCCTCTGGCTCAGCACGTGTGCAAAGCTGCTTCCCAGGAGCAAACACAGCGGCATCTTCTGCAGCAAACCACATACATCAACCAACAGCTCTGAGCTTCAGCCATGCAGTTTTAAAAGCAGCTTCCAAGACAAAACATCTGCTCTCAGGTGGAGCCAGGGCTCAACATGAAATAGCTTCTACACTGAGTTATGGTATATGAATAATATAGGTGTTTCCCCCATTTCAAATCCATTTTCATGATCTTTCTCCTGCAGCATCTGCGAGAAAGATGCATTAGCCCCACACTCCCAGAAGAAAGCCTCTCTGGCTGCTCCAGAGGCATAAATGCAAAAGGTAACAGCAAAGCATGAGGAGAAACAAAACAATCCAATATTCTTCATTCAAAGTTCCTTCAGATTTAGCAGCTGCACAGAGCTACTGACTCACAGCAGAAGATGAAGCTTCTTTAGATACATCAATTTTAATCTCAGAGTGAGAAAGGAAAGGCCTGTGGTTCCAGCGCCCATCATCCCTGGGCAAAATCCTCTTGGTGAAAGAAAACTGGGAATAAAAGGTTTGTAAGCTACTTATTTGTACCCTGAAGGCAGTGATCACATACTGGCACTGACATAAAGTAATTCATTCAGGCTTTGTGTTGCTGCTCCACAGTCTGAGGCCTTACAGAGGGGTCTCCTTGTTGCTTCCACTGAAAGAAGAAAGAGCAAACATATCACCAAGATGCTCCCCCACATGCTTGCTTCCCCTTCCCCAGGCTTTAATGGGATAGGAATCAGCCAGGCACTTGCAGGATCAGCCCATTACACAGGTCTGGGCTTTGGCTGCTCACTTGGAAAACTTAGTCCAATGCCTCAGATTCAGCCCTAAGAAGACACTCTATTTGCTCCACTCCTGGCGGTGCAGAGGCTACAGCTACTGCCCTTACCAGCTCTGTCATCTTATCCTGGGAGAAGTTAGTTAAGGCAGTTAAATACAGGCTTGTGCTGCAAATTGCTCATTGACTATTGCCCTTGAAACTGCACTGTAATGATAAATTTCCACTTCCTTCCCCAGGCAGTTGCATAACATTGCAGGGCACTGTTCAGAGCTGCTGTGCTCCAAGCCAGAGGCAGCTGGTGCTGGTGTCCCTTTCCCCTTGTCCTCCCCAAGCACTGGCAGGACCGTAACCTTTCTTGTTGTGGGGTTTGCTTATTACATTAGACAACAGAGAGACCTGACTCTGAACACAAGCAGCCCTCCAACAAGATTATTCCCACTTTCTTCAGCTTTCAGTGGGGTAAAAAAAATATCCCAATTATCCCAGTTCAATCTAAGCCAGTTGAAAAGCATATCTGTCAAATAACATTTAATTAAGAGTGTCTCTAGGGAGGAGCAGCTGGGTCAGTGGAAAGCTTTCCCGCTTTCCCACTGGCAGTATAAATAGCCTGGAATTGAAGAGCCCCAACTCTGTGGTTGGGAGATGCAGTCTGTGTGCCCAGGCACAGGAGGGACTTTTGCTTTGTGGCTTTGGTTGGCAGGAGTTGTTTTTTCTTTATAACAGGGAAGTGTCTTTGAATTCTGGAAGCTGGGCTGGAAGCAGCACACAGAGAGCGACTAGAAGGGGGGAAACTATGCATACTTGAAGATATAATTGTTTTTAAAGCAGAAAAACAGCAGGAGTGAAATAAGATGCATCCCTCCAAGGAACTTCTTGCAGCCCAAGATCTGGCAGAGCTCAAACCTGTTTTTCAAGTAAGGCTGAATGCAAGTTTGGACACCACCTAAAGCACAAAAATACAAGACCTGTTAGCCATGAATGCTTTCAGATACTTTTCCAGGAGGAATGCATATGATGACTAACACAACAGCAGGCAAAAGGCACCTCAGTGGTTAGTCATGGAGTACGGGGCCTGCAGCTCACTCACGCTTCACAGACAGCACCCAGCTGGGAAGAGTCAAAGGCTGCCTTGTTTCCAGAGCCAGCTCTCCATTCCTGGCATGACCAAATCAAGTGTTCACATTCCTCTCACAGGGAATTGGCTTCAAGAGGTGTCATCAGGCCACACGAGTCGCATAAGCTGGTTTGATTTTAGTTGACACAGTAGCAAGCACCATATACCCTACAAACACATGGCCAACACCCAAAGCTCTTCCTAGTCTGCCTGGCACAGTTGCCTTACACAATGTGAAGGATTTTGGGACAAAGGGATAGCTCTCACCCCTGGAGCAGGAGGCACAAGCAGCAGGCCTGGCATAACCCAAGTCACTGAAGTGCAAGCCAGCACAGAAAGCACCATGTACCACCTCAGCTTGGTTTACACAGGCACCTACACATCAAATTAACACCCTGCAGACAACAATCATTTGGATTGCAGCAGCACCTAGAGGTCAGAAGTAAGATGAAGATCAGGCTGTGGTAGGTGCTGCACAGGTACAAGGCACATCCTCTATCCATCTAACATCAAAGACCAAAGAGAGAAGGGAAAAAGAGCTTCTCTCCATGCATCCCACAAGGTGAAACACAGAAGAGTCATAAAGGATGCCCAAGGTCCTGGGGAAACCTGTACAGCACCAGGGGCTGGTGCCCAGCCCAAGGCCTGACCAGCAAGGGTCCTTCTCCCTGCTGTGGTAGACAACATTCTGCCTGGCTCCATGATGGGATGACCACATTACTCACAAATGCTGAAACTATGAACGAGTTGCTCTAAATGCCCCAAACCGGACGTCAGCACACCCAGCCCTACATGCTCAGCTCTCCTGTAATTTTTGCTCAGGCCAACTATGATGCAGCATAGCTATTTTAAAGATGTTTGCCCTGTTTTCACATCTGTCTAATGGAGACAGACTGCACAGGCCCTCCAAAGGAGAAGATGGAATCTTTCAGAAAGCTCTCAATCAGCATTCTGAAATGTAATAATCAAGGAATCTCAAATTTGAGCTATGGAGTGAAGAGAGATTTAAAAAGAGCCATTCCCAGCTTCCTGGTGGTACAGAACACCATGTTTTCACTGTGATGCCAACTACCCTCCACTGCATATCTGCCCATCCAAGACCAAGAACCTTCAGTCACAGCATCAATGACAATGTCATTTTCAGCAGGAAAACCCTTACCTGGAGACAAGAAGAGCACAGCTGTGACTATTTAGAACATCAGAACAGGGAGACAGGGAAAATCTGTCAGGAAGTCAAAGACATACACAGTAGGTAAACTAGCCTGCAAGATCAAAATCACATAAACATCATCTTTTCTATGTAGGTCCTGCTTGCACAACCAATATCACTGCAACAACTCCAGGTATTTCTGTAAGGTAAAGACCAACAAGTAGTGACTTCCCATCTACCCATCAGGAGCCACCCAGGCATCAGCATCCCAGCACATCCTGCAAGCTCCCTGTGAGCTCCACCACAGCTCCGGCGGCCGGGCACAGGGCTGCTCCTTCAGAGCACACACAGCACAACCAGACCAACCCTGCAGCAGCCCCTGCCACCCACCTGCGAGCCAGCAGCTCCCCAGCCCTCAGGATCAGAGAATCTGTAGCCAGGCACAAAGTTCTTTGGCGCCGCACTGCTGCTTAAATCCAGCCTGGGTTAGCACAGAGCCAGTGGTTAGCACCAGAAGGCTCCTTCACTTGAATATTCAGTGAAACTCCTTATGAGCACCGAAAACCAGCACTGCTGGGGGTGCTGATTTTCTCCCAAGGCTGATACAATTAAACACCACCTCTTTGAAAGAGGATAAATGCATCTTAAATGAAAGTAATATGTAACTTTTCCTTTTGAATGAAAAAGAGGCAACATTGCCTTTAGTGTTACAGGAAGTCCAGACTTAAAGTTTTGAAAGTTTACTTTGCAAACACTAGCAGCAGGAAAACAATGGGAATATTACATGGTCTTGTGATCCCTTGGGTACGCACAAAATGAACAGGGACCAGCCCAGAGGGAGGTCCACTCCAGTGATGGGCTCTCTTTCCAATTTAGTTTGCAACCACTTTTAGCAGAGCTACGCTTAGCTGTGTTGAGCTACGCCCCTCAGCAACCACTGTGCTGAGCTATGTCCCTTCTTGCTGCCTTCCACTTGAGGAGGCCAACAACTCTTCCACCTCAGCTTTCCCTCCTCTGGAGATCCTGGTGCTCAGAGCACTAATTGCCAGCAGCACATTCAGGTCAGGTACCACTGTAGTGACATTAATGAGCAAGATGGAAACTGTTGAGGGTACAATCAAGAGAAGTTGTTAAACATCACAAACCCCAGCAGCTCTGCTGAAAACACAGAGCACTAGAGAGAACAGAGCAGGGAAGGGACAATATGTGCTTTAATCTGATCTTTCATGCCAGTTTTACACATTTCTGGTCTAATTGCAGCAATAATGTTCTTTCTGCCAGGGGATCAATAACATCTGTGATGTCAGTGCAGTGCAGCAATGGTTTCCCCACAACAGGCCCGTGCCTCACTCCCACACTTGGAACTCTCCAGAGGGGCCTCTTAGAAGCCAAGAGCCAAATCCAGGAGAGCTCTCTGGACACTGGCCCATCCCTAGCATGAGCTTGACACATTCTCAGGGACCGTGGTCCAGAGGAGTCATTTCATGGCCTTGGTACTCCCTATACATTAAAGGTCAGCCAGCCAGCACAAGAAAACAAGTGAGAATACCTGTGGCAGCAAGGGGCAGGCACTGCTGCAAGCAGATATTTCACAGCTCCCACAGCCCAGACCCAACAGAAGTCCTCAGAGGTTACACACTTCTGAATTTAACACACTTGCATTAGTACCAGATCAACACTGCCCCCCCCAGAAGTTAAAGCATTAACTCAGGGTCATGCAAAACTCTGTTAACTCAAGTTCATGGAGCACAATCACAGAGTCTGATGTTTCCAGCAAGCCCCAGCAGAGACCCCACGTTCAACGCCAGGAGCTGGGCACCACAGCCACACCAGCCTGTTGGGAGCCACAATTGCTCCCTGCTTCCCAAGCCCTGCTCTCCCAGTAAGTCTCCCTCAGGACAACAGCAACAAAATAAACAGCATCAGAAAGGTGAGAGCAGTCACACAGAGCTGCACAAGACCTCTCTTGTAAAATGCAGTCTGTTATTGTTGTAGCAGAGATGCTCCCAACTTTGGTCTCTGAATTTGACGTAGGCAGCAACAGGATCCTACTGCAAGCACAACAGGACACACACCTTTGCTTGGGATGGGTGGAATTCAGGGAAATACCAAGGGATGTAGTAAAATGAACAAACACTTTCAGGTTTGTGCACATTCCTTCCATCCCATCTCTCTTCTCAGAAGGAAGACCTTCTCCAGCCCCCCAGGATCAGGGATCTGGCATCCCCTACCTGCACCAGCACCTTCTGCAGTTCTAACATCAAAGTTACTGCTCCAAGGCCAAGAGAACACCCCACACTGAGAAAGGCTTCAATTCCAGTCAGTATGGCTTTACCACTCAGACAGCACACCTGGTTCCACCTATCACCCCAGATATACCTACTGGATGGAGTTCAGAGTCACATACTTCAAGCTAGAAGTTTCCACACTGCAATACAGGTGAAGTTAAGGAAGAAACTCAAAGTTACATATCCGGTTAAAACAGCACAATAAAGGCAGAGTACCACTGACATATACTCGCAAGGCCTGAGAGTAAGTCCAAAGAGCACACAGGGAATTTTACACCACAGGCCCTGCCAGAGCCCCCCAGAATAAGGCACAGGAGAGACACTCCTCATTTCTCTTCTAGCCTCTTCCTACAAAACAGGGATTATAACCGTGCCAGTCACAACAGCAGTACACAGCACCCCTCTCCCCCCATATTTCCTTCACAAAAGCAACCAGTCTATTCCCTAAAAAGTTTTCAAGAAAAACAAGAAAGAAGGGAAAAGATGCAGCTGGTTAAAAGCTCGGTGCTCCTCCCCCAGGGCAGGCAGAGCAGCAGCTTTAACTCCGAGCTCTCTTTTCATTTCCCCACGAGTTGCTATACAACAAACCCAACCCCACCTGCTGTCCTACTACTCATTAAAGTACACGACCCACTAGCTGCTGTGCTAATCATCGCAGAGAACTGATGAGCAGCTATTATATTGCACAGACTTCTAGTACTTTTTTTTGTTTTGCCCTCTAGTCCCGATACTGCACTACCTCCACTTCTGTCTGCTAGAGGAGAAATAAAGCACAATGAGGATGAACAATGATATGAACAACAGTGCTCCAAGCAGCGCTATAAGGCCTCAAACTCATTCCACTTTAGACTTTATCTAAATGAAAAGAGCAGGCAAGACACAGCGTTTTCGTGAATGCCAGACAGCCTGAAGCTATTTTTTCTCAGCCTTGTGTGAATTTCTGTAGCGCTCAATTTTAAAGCTGAGACTCAAAGTCTCCGCAGTGCAATCAGGAACCTCCCATGAAAATGCCCAGCACAGAGCGGGCTCCAGCATCAGCCTCTTTAACAGGAGGAGCTGCTCGCCCCGGGCTAGCGCCAAGGAAAGCCACAGCTTCCCCACACCCAGCACCCGCCATCCTACACCCGAAGGAAGCGCTGCTCCACTGCGGGACCACCACGTCGTCCCCTCCGCCCTCCCTCACCCTGCTTCTGCGAGTCCCCAGCCCTGCAACAGCTTTCCCGCAAGGGAGAAAACCCCAAGGCCCCCGCCCCGCTGCCTCCCGGCGAGGAGCCCCGGGGCTCCACGGCGCCGGGCCGGGCTCTCCCCGTAGCCCCACTGACCTCGAGTAGAGCCGGCGGGCGGCGGAGCCCGGGCTGTCCGCACCGGGCGGGCTCGCCATAGGCACCAGCCCCGCCGAGCTGAGCCGCCCGCCGCAGCGGAGGCAGGCGCGGCTGCAGCCCGGCACCGGGCAGCGGAGTATGGCAGCGGCGGGAAGTGATGCACCGAGCAAAGAAACTCGCGGGCAGGCCCCTCCTCCGGCTGATGTCAGCCCCGCGGCGGGCAGTGGCCCTTCCTCCTCCTCCGCCCGGTGGAACGGGGCAAGCGGGGCCGAGCATCCCGCTGCTCCGCCGCCCCTCCTCCGCCGCGCAGGGAGCGCCGGCAGCGGGGTGGCCGCAACACGCGATTGTCCCCGCGTTCAACATCTCACTGCAGTGCCCCAGCTCTCAGAGCGGCCGCAACAGGGACGAACACAGCCACAGCGAGGTGCAGACGCCACACCTGCACGTTATTGCAAGATGAGAATAGCACAGCACTGCTAACCCACCCCATGGGCAGCCACTTAACTCAATGATAAGAAGCCTCTGATTTGGCTCAACCTGTGCCCTTTTGTCCTCAGGAGTAAGCGCCCACACCTGAGACAACCAGAATGAGTAGCAAAACTCAGCACAGCTGTCAACCTTACCCGAGTCAGGAATGTGTCACAAGCATGCTGAGCCCCAAAGCAGGTTTGGTTGCTGGTTTTGGTAGCAAGGAATCCACTGGAAAAGGGATGTTTCCCTCCAGCGGCCTGCTCCTGTGTTAACTGTGTCCTGCTGAATTTCAGGGCCCTTGCTATTTATTGTCAACCAGATCTAGAGATGGATGTAGGTCATCTTTACATGCTGCATGCGGCTCCCTCTGGTTTCCAAGGCCTGAGATGCTTCTGGAAAAGTCATGAGCTGGTCACTCCACAGAAGTCTGTCATAAATTAGTGTCACTTCTACAACACCACCAAATTAATTAAACATCATCATTGTCACAGGCACCCAGAGCAGCACAGGAATGAATTGTGGCTTTCAGGGGGTTCTAGCAGCTCACTCTGCAAACACAGGAACCCTGTGGCTGGAGGGAAGCCAGAGCCATGTCCTACTTACTGGGCTGTTTCACCCTGCACAAAAACCCCTCTCAAGTGCAAGCAGAGATCCTGCTCAGGAAAAACATCACCAATAACATCCCACTAACAAACCAGAAAAGCCTCTTTCCCAAGAGCTAATTGATTGAGCATTTAAATTCAAAACTAACACCCATAAACAAACCTGTATTTGTGTCTTGGCTTAAGCACTGTCTCAGTTCCGTAGACAAACCACATCAGAGAAAGCTGAAACCATCCTGCCAAGAGCTGCTTCCTTGCCCAGGGAGGTGCCATGGTGTCCAGGGTATGTGCTGTGCCACCCCACAAGGAAACCCGCTGCACCCCTGAGCAACCAGCTAGAGAAGCCCCATTGGAGGGACTGGGGGGGCCCAGGGGGCAGGCCTGGCCACTGCACCTCACACCAGCCACTTTTCACCCAGGATTGTGGTTTCACTCACAGCAGCAAACAGCCTGCTACAAGCAGCTGGTAACAAGCCCATGGAAATAAGGAATGCTTCAGCCCTGAGAGATCTTTGCTATTTCCAGGGGGTTTTTGTCCATGCCTCCCCCCTCCTCAGCCCCTCTTCCAGACAAGAATACCAGTGTGAAAGATGAAAACCAGCTGCTGCTGCTACAGCCCTTCCTCAACAGCAGGCCACAGAGGATGCTTCACTGCAGCAGGCCCCAGCACTGGGCCAGCATTTAATGGATGTGGGCAGAAAGAGTAATTGCCCTTTGGAGAAACAATGCTGGAAAGTGGAGTAAGAGAAGGGAGGGTGGAGGCCAGATTCCACTTTGGGCTCTGGCCAGATGTATGGTGCTCTGCAGAGCTCTGGGCAAACACGTCACCCGCACATTAATGACACTGGAATCACTGGGTCGAATTCCACAGCCTGTGTTATGCAGCAGGTCACACCAAAATGAGCATAATGGTCCCCTTTGGCCTTCAAATCCATTAATTTGCAATGGCTAATTTATCATCTGACAAACTCAGCTTCTTCTTCTTCTTGTAGAAGTGGCAAATAGGTCACAATAGATTTGAATTCATTAGAAGAAATAATTCAGTTGCTCTGCTGTGGGTTGGATCTGGTTAGCCCTACGTACTCATGCCAAGAAGCTCCCTGCAAGCACTTGGGCCTAAACCACAACTCAGATCCATTGCTCATCTGCAATGAAACAGGCAAATTACAAGAGTACAGACAGAAAGAACCCCCTGCACTTTAAAATGCCACTAATTCATCTGGTGAGATGTGTCCACGTTGTGTCATGTGTTGGGAAGGACACAGAGCAATTAGAAGGACTCCAGATGAATGTGACAAGCGTGACGTGTGAAAAAGAGGTAAAAGGAATTGATTTGTTCAGTGCAGATAAGATCAAGAGGAAGCAGAGTAGTAATTTTTAAACACAAAAGGGCTGCTGCAAAATGTGGCAAAAAAGGAGAAATGGATCATGGAAAAAGAGAGTAGGATACGAACAGTAAATACATTCTGAGACAATACAGGAATCATTGCAGTAAGTCAGGTGTTACAAACCTCTGCCCCTCAACAGCCTTCTGCTTCTACCATCTTAGGGCACATCATATTGCACCTCCTAGTTACTGAATGTCTCTAAACCTCCACTTACAAACTTAGGCAGAATCACAACAATATGTCACAGGATTGAAGGATCCTTCAAATGCTGTAAGCTGGTTTTAGTATTTCTCTTAAAAATTGATACCCAAAGCTATCACAACACAAAATGAAAGAGCTCTAACCGTTGTCACATTTCCCACCACTTGGAAGAGACATCCTTAAAAGCGGCAAGGCACAGAAAGCTGAAGGGAAGATGCCAAGATAGTAATATAGAACTGTGATACAGTCATCAACCAGCAGGTTTTGCCAATCATTTAAGGACTGCCAGGACACAGGAACATTCCTCCGCTGCCTCCACGTCCTCCCTATCCAGACAAACCGAAAAGTCAGGAGCTCCCTCCTGAGCTCAATCTGCCTGAATCAGCAGGGAGGCTTCTCTGCAGCTCCTGCGATGGGCTGCTGGTGGCCTCTGCTGGGGGCTGATGTGCAAAGGGAGCGCCGCGACTCAGCCTCCCGCAGCTGCCGGACCCCGCTGTGGTCACTGCGGACCAGGTCCTGGGGCTGCTTCCACTGGCAGTGGCTGTAGTGAAACACCAGCCCCTGCGCTGCCTTTTTCTCAAACGGCAGGTTCTAGAGCACTTTGCAATTGTCCAGTGGACTGGAAAAAGGATCTTCTATATTGCTGTCAAGGTAGCCTGCAAGGAAAAGCAGGACATGGTCTCTCTTTCTGTGGCTGTAGAACTGAGTATTTTTTTCTGATCTGTTTTTGGTGCAAAGGAAGGTACAAGTGATCCATGTCTAGGGCAGGTGCACCCCATTCCTGCCTCTTCCTCCCAAAAGTCATTTAACTCCTAATGCTCTTTCAGCAAGTGTGGCAGAAAGACAAAGGATTTCAGGATAGAGTTTCTGTGAAATGTTAGAATGAAGAGACCCATTACAGACCCAGCCAAGAGAAGGGGGCAGTGAGAACACCAATGTTGTAATGTGGCTGAAGGTGTTAATAGGCAGTAAAGATGGATGGAGCCCCTTTCCCACAACCTGGGCAGTAACACCCTTTGCTTACTTTCCCCAGCCCCTATGCTCACCCCTCTCTTCTCCTTGCACAGCATGAAAACACACATGAAGACCTTAGCAGCTGTCACAGGTACATTCCTTTATGTGTGGTGCGTACGCAGCAGTTGAGGATTTGGCCTTTCCAGCTTTGTGCATATTTATACATCCTGTGTCTCTGATGTCCTGAATTTCCTTTTCATTAATGCTCCTGTCAGCCTCAGAAGAGGCAAACAAAGAGGCAGAACTCATCCACTTCCTTTAGATTTCAAGCTTGACTGAAAATGCTTCATTAAATAAATAATAAGGGACTTAAAATTCCCTTGTCCTCCACCTCATAGTTTGTTTGATGAGATGACACCCTATGGCCTAGCATTGGTCTGCTTGGTGGATAGGGATCTTCCAGGCAAGGCCTGAGGGGACTGTCCTGACTTTGTGCTAACATCACATATGCTTTGTATCTGAACAGGCAGCACCTCCTCTTCAGCAAAATCTTACTCTTCACCTCAGAGCACAATGACTGCTTGCACGGTGCCTGAGAAGCTTTTGAACTCAGCATGTTTCAAGCACAGACACTCGTTCATGTTGTAACAACATCCTCCCTCATGCCAACCTCTTCCTCTGCCCTGGCATTGCTCTTTGGCTGCTGCCTGCAAAGGGAATCCTGGCCCAGCTTGCCCTGGCACTGTCCCCAGCATGAGAGCTCAGGGGCTCAGCAGACACCCTCGTCTTCCTCCTGAACTCAAAACTGGTGGTATGGTCCACGTCTCAGTTTGGCTTTGCTGTAGCTATGAATCCCCTGAGACCCCAATGGGCCTAAAGGGAGAGCTGGAGCTGGCTGCACTCTCTGGGATGGATGATGTCTGACAACCAGCCAGGGGGACAAGAACAGACTTGCTGCTATTAACTGCCTCTTACATGTGCCCCCAGGCACCTCAATGATGTCTGCAGCAACCTGGCCATGCTCGAGCAACACATGGATTTCTGCTTCCTTGTCAGCCTTTGGTAAACTCCCGTCACTTCTCACGGATTGGGAGCATGTGCTCCCACTGTTCCTGCAGGAGAATGAAGCCTGCACAGCGCCTGCTTCAGGAGATCCCTTAAGGCTTCAACCAAAGCCCTGAGAGGGTGAAGGGACCCAGAAATATGCTGGCTTTTTATGGGCTTGGAAGACTTGGATGGCAGTAACAGGAAGCTTTTCTTGGAGGCACTTTGCCAAAGCTTTACTGCTCAGGCAAATACTCCAGAGCTCCTGGTCAGGATCAGCTCCTATTTACAATGGTGGAAGTGGGTTTGTTTAACAGCTTCAATTTCCAAGAGTCAACAGACAAAAACCCGATTTCCCCTGCTGGAAGTGTGGGAAAACCTCCTGTTAGCATTAACTGAAATAAGAAGCAATCTTTTGTTATACTTGAAAGCCCGGGGGAAAAACACACATTTTCCCCTTTGAAGGGGGCGTTATTTCCTTTTTAAGTCACAACTGTTGGCAATGCCATTAATGCCAAGCAAACGTGTTTGGATTTGTTTTGAAACAGTTTGCCAATATTGACACTGTAATTGCGTTGTTTAGTCAGGCTTCTGTGAGTGTTTTTAAACACCCATAACTGACAGGGTTGATTTCTGTTTAACTCAGAGCACGAGGCGGAGCAGGAGGAGCTGGAGAAGTGACTGTCCCCAGCCCCACCACAGGGTCCCAGCTGCTGCTGTGGCAGCAGCGGGTGCAGAGCCTCTCGCCGTCCCCACACTGGCTCTCTGTGACAGGAAGCACGTTCTGGTTAGAACCCAAGCTGTGCTCTAACCACATAAGCCCAGGGCTCAACCCATTGATTCCTTTATCAGCAATGAAAGCACATCACCATCCACAGCTCTGCTCAGTGGCTATGGTAGATACACATATAGTTTCCGACAATTTCTTCCACTTGAAGACTGTTCTTATTATTCTAATGAGCACAATATTATAGCAACTTTAAGCAGCATTTTCTAGAAGTAAGTAATTCCCGTTTTAGGACTGCTAACAGGCACACAGCACACTCTCTGCGCTATTAATGCTGACTTTTGAGCAAGTAACAGAACACAAGGAAAGTTTCAAAGGCCTGAAAACAGACTAAGAGTGAAACGAAACAGTTTGGAAAAGTAACTGGGACGACCCAAGTGACTTTAGCCTCTTTGTCTGGTACTGATGCCATGCTAATATGGGACACAGCCAAATGGGCCGTGGAATGTCAATACATCGCTCCAGAAAATTGCTCAAGCAATCTTTCTTTTGAGGAGATTATGAATTCCATTAATAAAGGTAATTCTGCTGACATAATAGATTCAGACTCCTGCAAAGAGTTGACTTAATCCTGCATGACATCCTGTTAAAAACAGCACTCAACAAAATCAATGTGGCTTATATTAAATGGATGGAAAATTTGGTAACATCATCTAAAAGTAATTATCTGATGGAGGAATTCCTAGTGTGTCCAAAAGGGTTTACTCTTGCTACGTATTATCCAATGCTTTTATCAACGATCTGGAGAGTAAGTATAAGGACATTACTGGTAAAGCCTGTGTTAAGAATGAAATCTAGAAGACAGTAATCTGTAAAACTACTCTTCTTGTTTTATTATTGATCACATTTATCTACTGATACTTGATATTTTTCCTAGCTTGGCAAGTCCCAGCATCAGGCTGGACATGGCAGTGATGTTTCTAGTGTAGCACGTACTAGCATTGATCTGGCTGTGATTAACAACATGCACTGCCTGGGGACAAAATGAATATTCACATTTGTTCAGTTGTCTATTGGGATCAGATATTTGTGTCCTTGGCTGATGCAGCCTGGAGGCTGCCCTGGCCTCTTGGAAAAGAGCGGAGTCCTGATTCTGAGTGAGGTTTGTGAGAGGCAAAACACAGTGTTAGCCTACAATGCCATCCCCTCATTTTTCCTTGGAAAAGCAGAGGGAGTGAAGGTGGTGGTGCTCCTCCTCTGAGCAGTGTCTACCTCCCTGCTGCTGCTTTTGGCTTTCACTCAAGGGCTGTTGGATGATGTTGTCATAGAAACATAAAAAGGGGGATCTGTGAACCCTCCAGTTGGGGCTATGCACAAGAGAGCACATTCCACCCCCGTGTATCTCAGTCTCTACAAACTCAATGCCTTCTTACCAGACAGCACAATTAACCAAGTCCACTCTGGTGGCAGTCCTTGCTCACAGTGGCCCAGCCCTTAAATAACCAGCATTTTAGGTGTCCAGGATCTGTTCTTTCCCTCAGGGAAGCAGCACAGCCACCAGCTTTGCTGCAAGCAAACTGAAATCCTCAGGGACTTCTCTACTTACATAAACTGGAATAGCTGTTTACTGGCACAGGGCCTTACCACTTCACATCAGCAAAGGATTTAGTCCTCAGACATAGGCTGTGTTCATTCTCTACTGAGATGGCTATGCAGCCAGTGTCTGTTTTGCTTTGCACTCAGTTCCATATAGCTTAATTTCATCCATAATAAAGCAATATTTTTGCTGGTTGACATTAGGTTTTTACATTATTATCCAGAGAGACAGGAAAAAAAACAACCCAGTCAAACAAATTCCAGTCACAGACATAAATGATCTTGGGTTAACTAAGCGTGCCTTTGAGAATCCCAGGGGATAGCAGCAATAGAACCCTGGCAAATCTGAGGGCAACCTGATTTGACAGAGCATAACAAGGCAGGACACAGTCTGTTGTGTTAGGTTACCCTGCTGCTTCTCCCTTTTGGCTTGCCTGTTAGTGGTAAACCAAATGTAATCAAGGGGAAATCAGGTGAATTTAATAGCAGAGGGTCAATGTTCCCAGGGACTGCTTTTAGGCAGTGGGATATATAAAGCTCTTTTGCTCCCATAACCTCTTGCAATTGCCTGTACTGTTGTAGATCAGCTCTGCTACAAGACAGATGTGCATCTGGATGAGTTGCGTGGCACATCTGCACACCCATCATTGCACTGGCCTGCCCAAGAACTTCCACCCAGGTGATTAGATAAGCTCCTCATGATGCCATCTGCAGATGATGCAGGTCTGAGATTAATGGCTGCAAATTGCTGAGTAGATAAAAAGAACTGAAAGGTAACAGGAGGGCTTCTGAAAGCCACTGGAGGTCCAAAGGAAGCGCTACAGAGAGGAAAAGATGCAAACAAGGAATGGAATGCTGGCTGGAAGCATCTGCTGTGTAGGCAGGGCTTGATGGCAAAGGAAGAAGCAGCAGCAGAGGTAGGATGGGGGACCCAGTTCCTAGGTTTTGATTGACTCTTTGGATTTTGAACATATAACTCTTTGGGAAGGAGGAGGCTGAGATCTTGCCATTCTTGAAAGCTGTTTGATGCTTTGTTGAAAGGTGGAAGCAGAGTGAAGTAACAGTTGAGGGGGAAGCTGCAGAGCACAGTAGAACAAGCTTAAGGAGAATACAGAGCTTTGAGTCTTTGCTGTCAAGGACTCTCTATTCTCCAGTTCAAAAGGTATTTCCCTTCCTATAATTAATGTCACAAGTATAGCCAGGTGTGTATTAACCTGCATATTTCCATCCAGTCACGCTAAGACCAGGACACGTGGTGAGTCAGGACATTCTGAGCTTTGTTATTAGATGTGACAGCAAGGTGGGTTGCTTAGATCCAGCCAGTTGTGTAGGAATTAATGATGAAATGATTGAAAATAGTCACTTTTTCCTCTGTTCTGGAAGCAAATGAAAACTCACTCAGCAAAACATGCATTTGGTTCAATCAAACCATTCTTTGGCATTAGTGTTTTTGACAGAAAGTTGTCATTGGTCCTGCCATTGAGTGACCATTTTGCAGAGAGTTGTGTGAGAGATCAGCAGTGGGAAAAGAAAGCCTGTGAAAGCTGCACAGTATTGAGACACTGACCTGTCCTTCCTTAGACATTAGGCAGAAGCTCTTCCCTATGAGGGTGCTGAGGCGCTGGCACAGGGTGCCCAGAGAAGCTGTGGCTGCCCCATCC
>WYDI02004201.1:0-81208 GCA_009867235.2 Psittacus erithacus | reverse complement strand
CAGCAGTGATTTGTGTTATACCTTAGTTAATAGACTGTTCTTATCTCAACCTGTGGGAGTTGTATTCTTTCGATTCTTTTCCCCACCCCTCCGGGAGCCGAGGGAGGAGGTGGGGGGGCAGTGAGTGGGCTGTGTGGCAGGCCTAAACCACGACATTTGTGTTGGAAGGGACCTTAAAGATCACCTAGTTCCAGCCCCCTTGTCATGCAGGGTTAATGATACTTCAAAGTTTGTAATTCAGTATTAAAATATACTTTGAGTTTATTAATTTTGGCTGTTATCTGCACTGTATAAAAATCATGCAAGGAGCATCTGTATAGGGAATGTGGATCAATATCACTTGAAGCACAACTGTTGTGGCTATAGCCTTCGGTATCACAGTCTTGCAGTTCTGTATGAACAAGGCTATGAAGCGCTCTTTGCCTCTCTCACTGCTTTATCCACTTTAAAGAATACAGACTCTTCTGATTTTGGTTATTACTTTTCTCTGGCATAGCTGAATTATTTTATAGAACACAAACCTTCCCACGCTTTAGCTCACGTCTCTGGCAAGTTAACCAAACCCTGTTCCTATGAAGCCAGAATGTATGGAAGGCAGCCATGCAGCTGACCTAGGTTGATTTAAAAGACTATGACTGGAGAGAGCAAAGTAGTAAGTCCTCCAAAACAGGAGGCTCTCGGAAGAAACTATTGCTGCTGTACAAGACTGACCTTTCCATTTATTCCTTCTGGTCTCTGCTAATAGCATCTCAGCCTTCACAAAACATACTTCCAAAAAAACCTTGCACTAAGAGGAGAGGAAAAACATTTTGTCTCTGTGTGCAAACTTTTTACTTCATTTGCCATTCAGAAATCCATAGCATTTAATTTCTTCTTTGGCACAATTCTTTTTTTCTTTCAAGTAGTTACCAAACTGGGATACCAGGGAAATCCTCAAGACCCTTAACTGTGATATCTGCTGCACATTTATGAACTACCATACTGATAGTTATGGCAGTCCTTTACACTAGCCCCCTTTTTAGTCAGGATACACAATAAATAACAATGTGAAAGGACACATTTTACTGGTTAGATTACCTGCTTGTATTTTACTGATGATTGTGTCATACAAGTGAACAATGTCTGCATGAGCCCAAAGGGCTTGAAAGATAACACAGAAAAGTTTTGGATATGTCTAAGCCAGAGACATTTTTGATATTTCTTATTACCATTAACTCCCAGTAGTTCATATAGAACAGAGACTGGGTTTTGTTTGGTTGGTGGTTTTTTAATGATTTTAGCATTACGAGCTTCAAAAGTCTCCCTGTCCCTATTTACCCACTTTCCAACTAAGGCTTAAGCCTGTAAGGTTAAACTCCTTTGCAGCCAGAGTAAGACTCTAAGAAAAAAAAGGAGGAGTTAAGGCTTCCACTGTATCCGCTAGGGATGGGTTCATAATTTTCATAGAATAGATGGTAATATTGAATTCTTTTTTTGCCTCTGCAAATAAACTCCCAGTGTTTAAGACACAAGAAACTGGATGGTTAATGTTATGATGCCTTTCTTATGTGGGACTTCTATATATTTTCTTTCCTATACCATTTTTATAGTTTTTTAATCTTTTATTTCCAGTTTCATAAAGCAAGGCTGAAGCCTCCCATAGCATCTTTTCCTAATCCTAGCCATAAATGATTTTCTATCTTTATATTTCTTTTTTGAGAACAATAAGCATAGTTTTCTGTTGTGTTCAGTGTAGCAACCTCCATAAAGGATGCAGGAGCACTGGTTTACTTAAACAAATTTGAACTTTTGACAGCCTTGGAAGAACAAGCAATTCTAAAGCTACACATCTCTTAGTGTTTAAGTTATAATAAGATAAAGCCATGTATGAACAGATAACTGATCCTGATTATTCATTCAGCATTTTGAAATCCTTGTTTTTCCTTTATATTACAATTTCTAATTTGCCAAATGTAGAAAAATACAGGTCAACTAAGGTGGGGCTGACTGACTTGTTTGTGATAAGTCATGCTTTCAGCCTGTGGTGATTCTCTGTTTCCTTAAAACTGTCCATTTTTGTTCATTAAGTATCATATTGGTGTTTAAACCTCTCAGAAAACAGTTATCCAGGATATGCAGCAGAGCCTGAAATGGGGAACTGAGTTGAAACAGATAAGGCTTGGATCTGAAATATCCCTTTATGAGCATGGCATTTTAAAGGACAAAGCATAGCCGAGGCAGTGCATCAGTGGAAGCAATGATACCTCAGTTTTGTCTTTTGGTATGAATGAAGTTTGCTGAAGCTCTACCTCTAGCCTGAAGTTTAAATGTTGATTAATAAATGAGACTTTGGGAAGTATTTTGAAAGAGCAGAGTGAAAAAATTAGTGGTAGGATGCTGAAATGCACAGCAGGCAACAATTAAATGCATCTTATTAGGTTTTCTTTCCCAAAAATTGCTGCCCGTGTTTCGGTATCTTCTGATGAGTGTGTTCGATGGTTCCTTTTTAGCCCAATTATTTCCAACACCCGTAACTAAAACAGTTATTTTTGACTTTCTAGTGAACTTCTCACTTTGTTTTTTTTAAGGTTTTTAACCTTTATACAACATAAAGGTTATGAACAGTCATGTGACCTTTATGGTTATGCAATCTTACATTATAATTTTTCAAGATTAAAAAATGCAAACCAACCAACCAAGCAAACAAACAAACAAAAGACAAGCCACAAGGAACAACTGAAATGAATCTGAAAAGAACAAGTTAAGGTACAGTTTACATTAAATATTCTGGCACTTCTCTGCCCATTTCTGACCCAGCTCTCACTGCTGCTTTGGAAAGTTCTGTTTATTTTAAGTGATTCTCTCCTGACATAATTTCTGTCTAAACAGAAACCATAACAGGAACCATACAGGTGACAAGCTGAACCCTTTCTGGGGGGACAAAAGGAAGAAAAGCATACTGTTTCTGGTCCAGGACTCTGTTGCCTGAGCAGAGAGCAATTTCATACCTTTGCCTCCCCATTGACCAAGGAGGCTACGAGATCGTATAATGTCTATAGGACAGTGATTTGATCAACAGTCCTCAGCCTGACAGGCAAATGGTTGCAGAAAGCTTTTGAAGTGGTTTATAAAATAACTAGAAGAATGAAAGAGATAAGTAAGATGTGATTCTATGCTGCCCTGATCTAGAAGGCTTTGAACAAAACTCGGAAGTGGCACTATCACACTGCATAAAAGGATTATTTCTTCACACAACAGAGTTCAGATTGCTAAGGCCATGGGCATTGCCATGGGATGTCCTGAATGCTGTTTGCAGAAGTTCCGAATGCTCCTGGAGAGCTCAAAAAAAATTAGAAAGAAAATCACATTTGGAAGCTATTAAGCACAAAACACCACGCATGGCTTAGGAAATCCCTTAGCTGTAAATCGCTAGAAGTGTTTTCACTCTGAGAGATTATCTGTTTGTAATTGCCCTGCTCTAGCACTCTTCCTGAGGGGATCTGCTGTTAGTCCCTGCTCAAACTCAAATGCAGGATTAAAGTGGACCTTAGTCAGACCCAATATAGGGAAAATCACATTCTTGTTCTAAGTGATGCATACCATATTTCACTGAAAAAGCCCTGATATGTAGTGGTTCATCATTACAAAAGCAGTGTTAAATGAGTTTAAATATGTTTCTGACCACAAGACACATTTACTGAAGGAAAGAACGCGGTATTTAGAGTAATGAACCAGCAGTCAGACTAACTCAGTGCTAAAGTGCAGCTGTCTGGTAAATCTGTAGACATGTCCCTTAACATAGCACATGAGCTGGACATACCACATCACATATTTACAAGGATGTCTTGCCTTGGAGAGTGACAGTTTCCTTGTCTGTGACCTAGATTCCCAGTTATGTTTGGCTTTCATAAATAAGGCCACGCTGAGAATGCTAGTCTTCATGTTAGTCTTAAATAGCCAGAAATATTTATGAACCAGGTGATCTGTAAATCTCCAGGTATAAGTGTTAATAACCTCATTGGGCAGCTACGGTACTGCATGAAAATATAAATAAATCATCAATAGTTATCAGAACAAAAGCCATTCAGTATTTTGGATGCCTGTCTGGAGCACAGTGAATCAGTCCCTCTCACTACTGAGCTCTTAAATTTGAAATCAAAGTCTTATGATAGCAGATTATTCCTGGGAATACTGGAACAGAAATAAAGAGAGAATAAAGGAGAATATATACTGTAGAGGATATGTAAGTATATAGTGTAATAACCATCTATATGTGATTGCAGAAATAAAGCATGCAGTAAGTTCATAGGTTTTGTAGGGTTCTGTGTGTATCACAGGTATTGGTGACAAGAACAAGACCAGGACATTTAAAAGGCTGCTGTATCAGTGTGCTTAGATTGGAATAACAGATATTGTTTTTCAAAATTACCAGAATTTGCAGAAATCAAAATATGTAAAAATGAAATAAAATTGAAGCTCTTTCTCTTAAAGAGCAGACTTATGTTTAACAATGACTTTGTGTCACCAGCTTAAGACATGAAGAAGCAGTTTGCCTGCCTAGAAGCCAAAAGCAGAAGAAATTTGCTACCAAGACAGACAGAGCAAGAGGCAGACCACATAAATATGCACAGTATGTTATTTTAATTCATTTCAAAGGCTGTAACTCAGAAAAGATTTTCAGCTTGTTCTTATAATTTACTGAATTAGACCCATTTCATACTCTTCTTCGTTCTGCACGAGGCTAAGGGGCTAATGATGATTTGCTTTGTTTTCTTTGATTCTAACCAAGTATTTGGTTAATTGCTGCGCAGTTGAAGATATAGAAGCATAAAGCCCCTGCAGCTTTCACAGTAGAGTAATCCTGGTCCAAAAAGAAGTTAATCTAATAGTCAATCACTCCCAGATCTCATACCCTTTCTAAGTTAGAGTCTATTTTGTTTCCTTACCAATTAGCTGATGGGTACATTTTGCTTTAAAACTTTTATCTAATCTGCCTGAGGAGAAGATACTGAATTGGCTATTTTTGCTCTTTATGACATGCTTGTGTTTTAAAAATGGGTCCATTTCTTTAGATAGACTGACATAAACCTTGTGGCTAGTTAATACTGAGTTATGACAACATCTGCTTGTTTAAGGGAATAGGTTTTGGACAGTCTGACGTTCTCTGCTGGTTACACATTCTCTTCTCCCATTGTCAAGTTGTTATTTTGCCGTCACCTCTAGCTTAGAGTTGCTTAAATCTGCTCCTAACCTAGTCACATACACTGTAATGCTGCATGGAGTCAAGCATCAGAGGAGAGACAAGGTATCTCCTTTCATTGTCTGTTACACTGATGCTCAGTTTAATGCTTTGTAATATCACCCACTGGATTAGTTCATGTCCTTTTGCCTTATTATGAAGACTTTGTTATACAATTGCAGGTGTAATAATGTGCAAAAGTGTTTATTTTAAATTCCTGATCCATGGACTGTTAAGTGTGGATATGAAGATACACAGTGAATACCTGTGTGTTTTGTAAACAGCTCTTACATCATGAGTGGTCATAGATAAATACTCAGGTGGTTTTTGGTGTAAAACATACACTTACTAAAATCCTACTCCTTGCCCATCCTTGTGGAGAATTGTTCTCTGACCAAGAAAGCAACACCAATTCAAGGACAAGTACTACCTAACAAAGTTAAGAATTGTATGTGTTTTACTGGCTTTCAGGACAGAGCTTTACAAAAAGTTCAATACAAAATCTAATGCTACCCACACCATCAGGAAATACGTTTTCCCTTGGCAGCATCTTACATCCCCTAAGAAAACATGTGGTCTAAGAACTACAATCCCTTAAGACCACATCATATTGCCTTAAATTCATAAAAAACAGCCTTAATTTAACTGTTTATATTTATAGGATACATGAGTTCATAATGTAAACCTATTACTTTGAAACATTGAATCTTGAGCTCTAAATCAACATCTTTTAGAAATCTTTTAAGCTGGTAAACACGTTTCTTACCAAACCAAGCAGCAGCAGTTGTTTCCTTTGTGGTATTAAATGCTGGAAAGCCACCCCTCAGTCTGTATAAGGGACACTTCCACATTGTGCATTATCTGTAGCTGCACACAGTTGCAGAATGGCCCCATCTGAGAAGGCTGGCTTTACACAGACAACTTCCAATCCAGAATCTGTTCCACTGGGCCCAATGATGTCGCAGAAATCAAACCAAAACAAAAGCAAAACCAAAAAACTCCAAAAATCCCCAAACAAACGAATAATACCCCACAACAACAACAAAAAGAAAGAAAATAGGTAGTTTTCTGTCAGGATCTGAGGGTGGGGAGGAAAGAACTCAGTCACTGTCTCTGGTGAAGATTATTGTTCTTGCCAGCAGCATATGGTGTTGTAATTGAATGTCTAATGTAATTGAATGAAGTTTGTATGTGAAAAACGCTACCAGACTTTTGGTTTACAGTATTGGGAAAAAAAGCAGCAAACAGGTACTGGAAATGGTAATGCCTAATAATTTATTCACTCCTTTTGAGCCAAATCATGTGCAGAATGAACGCTAGCATATTCTAATATTAGTAACTCTTTTCTTGCCCAGTCTTTAAGGAAAGACTTCTGACTGTTGTACTTTGGAGTACCATTACATTCAGTTCATATTTCAAGTATTACACGGGCAGTAGAGAGGGGAAATATTATCAGTGGAACATACTGGACATAGTTTTTAAGGATCTCATTTTAGTAAAACTATGGACATTTGGAACAAATACTGTTGCATTATTTCCTCAACTACCATGCAGTCCAGGTGGGAAGCAAGTAGGAAGTCTTCAGAGAAACAAAACATCTATGGCACAAAGTCTGACTAAATTAGAGAATGTTACTTAAAAAATTCTTAGTGTTCTTAGAGTATGGTAGAACTGTTCGTGTTTTGCTGCATCCTGCTCATGTCCATCAAACTTTCACTCTTTTCACTCAAGCGCTCTGATTTCACTTCACATAGAGATATGTGCCAGGCAGACCCTTCCTTAAGTGTTACCTGCTCATATCAGCATATGGCAGTGTTTTGCATGTACTCAGAAATTAGGGAACACACAGACTGAAAGAATTTTATCTAAGAAAATTTCAAAATCACTTAAAGATTTCTATGTCACTTATTTGTAACAAAAATCATCCGCACTGAACATTAGCCAGTTTCCTGGGAAGGCACATTTCTTCTGAGAAGCAAATGAGAGGCCATGAGAACAACCAGCAGCCATCCTGAGTAGAGATGGCAGCCAGAATAGTACAGTTGCTCAAGGGCTCCAATAAAACAATTAAGCTGAATGTAACCAGATAGTTTAACTTGGTTTTACACTCCAAATCTAAATAGTCCACCAATCCCTTTAAGGTCCCTTTTCATTTTCATCTTACTAGTATGCTATAAAGAAGCGGTCCAGAAAGAAACATGTTGATAGAATTTGTCAAGAAGGTAGCAAAGGATTATTTTAAATGATCTCCACCTGAAATACTATGCTAAAAGTCCAAATTTCTAATAAAAGCAGAAAAGTGTAGGGCATTGCATTTATATCAAACAGTATGTGTTACAAAATGTTACCCAGGTTACTGAAAACTGAAAATGTTGATGTGTCATGCTGTTCTCCATCCCTGGCATAGAAGTGGGAAATATTTATAAGGTTTGCTAAATGGTGTAGTCAAAACATCTTCCTGGTTTGGCCTGCCTGTAGAAATTGCCTACTACTCTGGATGCCACCAAATGCTGTATCAACAGCTCATAAGCCTGCATGGAGAATTATTCCTCTCTTTTACAGAAACTCACACTTCTCTGAGCAAGTTCATCTTCAGTTGGCATGTTAATGAAAAACTTCTCTCTTGAGTACACTCACACAATCTTGGAGGCTAGAAGTGGAAAGGGCTTATTCGATCATCTAGTTTACCTGTCTGCCAGGGTGATTGTGCACTACAGGGTAGTTTTTAATTCTTTGCCTCTTGGCATTTCGTGCTATATACAAAGTGAAGCAGGATTTATCAGTTTAGACAAAAATCCTGTGGTGAAAGGCCTCTCACTTAAAGGTTCCGCATGTCTTGTTCATCTTAGCTAATGGCAAGACTAGGAGATTTTACATGTTCTCCTTTCAGACTGACACCACAACCAATCTTTTTTGTTTAAAATTACATGAAATGGATCTTTTTTAAAAAAAAGCTTGTTCTGCAATTGTTCATCAGATTCATTTGCAGTAGAAAGCAGGAGACTTAGTTCAAATCATGCCGCTGGATCAAGAAAGTAATTTTAAACTTTGATCTTCTAATACATTAGTTGTAATGATAAAATGTCTTATATCTGAGATAGAACATACATCCAGGACAACAAATTGCAGATTCTCATCCATTTTTTTCAGGCTCTGGGGAAAGCGGTGGGAAATCTTAGCATATGAGTGCCTTAAAAAGAATGCCATACAGATGAAAAATACCCCAAATCACAAAACCCCTGAAGTGCTTCAGTCTAAAACGATTTATTTTGTCCAGCAGCTAGAACTTGTTTGTCTCACCTTATTTATAACATTACATTTGTAATGACAGTAGTCATTGCAGTATCAAAAGCTGCTAACAGTTTAAGTGTTTTCTAGAAAAAAAAAGTCAACTGTTCATTTTTTCGCAGGCTTTTGCAGGTCTTATTGCTATCTAATCTCATGTCCACAAACCCATTGTAAACACAGACTGATGTAAAGCAAACACTGAAGCCTCAGGATCAGATAAACAGAGCACAAGATTCAAACTTTTTTCTGCACAAGTCTTCCCAGCATAATTTACAGCAAAATTTCCATATGTGTCAATTTTCCTGGGATTTATTGTTTTCTGTGATGAAGTCTACAGTTTTGCTGACTGTACAGAGGCTTTGATGATGTTTTCAGTAGATGTGAATTCATAAAATAAAGGAGGTGCTGCATACAACAACAAAATGTGTATTTTTTAATGCAGAGGTCATGTAGAAATGCAGAAAATTTTGTGTCTATGCAGTGCTCTTTTGCTTAATTTCATAGACGTTAGGGAAAATAAAAGACTGAAAAATGCATTTACTGAGCTAAGTAAGGATACTAAAAGGACATTTGATAATTAACACTGTAAAGGAGACAGTGAAATGCTTTATAAGAAAAAAGATTCTTGGCCAGTTGAAGATTATGATATCAGGGAAGCCCAAAGTGACAAAATATGAAATAAAAAAAAAGAGGAGTTACAACTAACTTCATGTCAGGATACATAAAGTGGGTGGTTTTAGGAAAAAAGCATAGAAAACAATATGATAATTTTATATATACCAATGTAGGCAAAAGCTAATTTTGCATCTGCAACATAGAGATTTAGTTACCTGGATTTTTTAACTTAGAAAACTCAGTTAACCACAGTCTGAAATTCTCTAATTAGAAAATACTGGAGATATTTTTATTGAAAAGGTTGCAGGAAATGTTGTATTAGTAGTATTTGCCTGAAAACTGTCATTTACGTTTATGCTTGGTTTATCTGAATGGAGAATATAAAATAGGAACACTGAAGACAGAAATAAAACAATGAAGGACAATGAACAGGGCAGAGGCGTAAAACTCAGTTGAGAATGGAAAAGGCAGATGTTGCCAGGATGAAGGAGCTGCAATCCAAGCATTCCAGAGAAATGCACAACAGCTTTTGCAAACACTCCCCTACATAATTACAGCTCAGTTTTTTGTCTTCCAATTATCAGAGGGATTTTGAAAGTTGAGAATTCAATGGCATTGAACCCTGATGTAAATTCCTAACCTTCTTTCACCTTGATTTTAGTTAGGCACTCAATAACTGATCAGTCAATGTCTTAATTTGAGATTTTTAGATAAACTAATATCCATCCATTGCGTAACATTAAACTTTCTCCACATTACAACGTATGCATGTGTCTGCAGTACTAAAAATACACATTTATCAAGGTGAGTTAGAATAATCCCCGAATTTGCATACATTATTTCTGCTTTTGCTAAATTTATGAACATTGCAAAAAATACATGCCTTGTGAAAGAAATCTCCAGGCAATTTTTCAGTCAGGACATTTGGCATAAATTTCCCCAAAACATCAAATCAACTTTCAAATAAACGTGTGTCCTTTCGGAAGATGATATGTAGGAAAACGGATTCACTGTAAGGTCATTTTATTCCTAAAGATGCCAGAAATTTGCTTGTATGAGTGGACTGGTGAAAGGTTAGCAGACAGATCTATACCTTTCTGCTTCTTCTTCAGCAGTGTCTGAAGCAACTGGCTGGTCATTCTATGGGTGGCTCTTTTGCTTTTCAAAATGTCAGCGGAATAGCTACAACTCTGTCCAGGCCCTGTGCTTCCCAAAGCACACAGAGATTGGGGAATGGATAATTATCAACTGTGAAAATAACTTGGACATCCAAATACGCTTTTTGAGGAAGTCATCTCATGCGACAGACTAAACCTTTGAAAAGCAAGGCCAGTCTATAATAAAATATATTATGTAAAACCACATTGGTTTAAAATACATTATGTATAGACATATTTTTAAAATGCAGGAAGGACAGATACACCTTAAAGAAAGGCTGTGCTTTCTGAAGATGTTTTGTATCATTAAGATAAACAGGGTGGGAGAGAAAAGGCCCTGAGGGGCTGGCATGGCTATTGTGTCAGGCCTTCTGCATCTCTGCTCTGTTTAGCATGATCTCAGGTTGTAGTATTCTTTGATTCAGAGACTCTGTGGCTCAAAAAGCTTCTGCTTGTGCGACTGCTTGGGCTGGTTCTTACCAAAACCTATCAGTCTCTCAGAGACTGTATCCCTTTTCCTGGTTACTCCAGCAATACCCACACCATGCTTCTTGATAGTTCACTGCTTGAGAGCTGACACTCACTGTACAGTTTTACAGTTATCTCTTTTGACAGGTAGTTGTTTTGATGATTATCATTAGTCCGGTTTGAAGGGAGAACAAAACAGCTGTTGAGTTAACCTTCGGGTTAACTCAACAGTGGTTAGATGGTAACTCATTGCAGACAAGCATGTTTTCATAGAAATAGAGCTGTTTAAAAATAAAGGTTATTAGTGAAAATACTCAAAATATTTGGATTAATTTCTGTGTATGTTGCATGTGAAAGGAGCCTTTTACAACACCAGTTTTACAATCTCACATATGTGAAGACTGCTTTACAATACTTATGGCTTAAAATTTACAAGGCGTCCTTAAAAACATCCTCTATCTGAAATTAACATTAAAACCATGAAACTTGTAGTTAATTTGAATTTGACCTACTTGTCAAAGCAAAAAGCAAAAAAGAAATACTGTAAGCATTTTGGGTCAAACTTCTCTGTTCATGCTACAGATAGACTGAAATAGCAGCACACAAGGAAGCACCAACTTAATGTCCTTAGATTTTTGTTAAGCGGTTAAAAACAACAAAAAAAAAAACCCATGAGTGTGATGTCTGTGAAACTGAAATGTCCAAAGAAAGAACAGCTTCAAGCTCTTGATTCCCTGAAGATAGCTGAGAGACTGCAGGGTCAGCCAAGTAGTGACTTGTTGATGCAAAGTGTCTAGATTGTGCCTTGCTGGCTGACTGTGGGGTTGCTTAATAGTGCTCTGGGGACAAGGGGTGAGGGTTTTGAAGAGCAGGCTCTTCAGCTATGGCAGGTCTAAATAGCTCATCTTAAACCTTATTTCCTTATTTTGTGTTTTTTTCCTTTTGTGCAACTTGACTCCAGATGTTAGTGTTGCTCTTTGTTAATCAAATGCGATGTAATTACAGTGAGAACCAGATCAGAAGCTCCAAAACAAGAAAATGCAGGACATGTAAATGGCAGGTATATACACCATCCAAATACTGTTGGGAGCCTTGTCTTTCAGAGGCGGCCACAGATTCCTACTGTTGGAAATTAGGCAATATGTATAGGGATCCTATTTTACCTCCTAGTGTTCTCTTGAGAGAAATCAACAGTAATTTAAAAAACATCTTTTTCGTGCCTATTTGAATGGGTTTGCACCTGGATTCCCAAGGAGATCAAGCCAGCCTAGATACAACAAGCATCACTTCTGGGAAGTCAAAAGTGCCTCAGTGGTAAGGAGTGTAGTAAATCTGTTTGTGTTGACATGAAAGGGCTGTGATGTTTATACTGTTTGATGTATTCAGGAGTCTGGCTTATGTGTTGTTCAGCTAATTGAAAAGAATATACTGCGTTTAAAAATTGTAGAGCACGATCTCTTCTCATTTTCTTCTACATCTGCCATAATTTCCCACAGCCATTCCTCAAGGGTAGGAATAACTCTATAGTGAGAGATTGTCTTTCATGTGTCATTTTTTGCCTGATTTTTCCATAGAAACAGAAAATTGAGCAAGGTTCTTGATGCTTTCTTTCCATATTAAGTTTGTTAAAAAGACCTGGATGTGTCTATAAATGTAATTCATATCTACTTTAACACTTACACAATGAGCATCTGTGTGTTTTGGACTTCTGATTTATTCTAAAAATAATATTCAGAATTTCCTTTCTGCTTGAAACCTATCAGAATATCAGACTTCAATGTCAGTTCCAGAAAGAACCAGTTGCAGTGTTTCTGGGAAGGACTAATAGCTGCTTTTCCTTTTTGAGGGGTTATTAGCTCTGCATTAATAGATTAAAACTAGCTTCCTCATTGTATTCCAAAATAGCCAATGCACTATTCCAAAGTAAAACTAGTGCACATTGCTAGATTGATAACATTGAAAGTTATTCAAGGTCAAATTCTTTGAATTCTTATGGTATGAATTATATTTTACTCTTTGGCCAGCAGAAATGACAATCCACACTACTTGTGTACTTTTACAAGTACAGCATTAGAAACATCTCTTGAATATTAAAGCATTGCTGATGACAGCTTTGCAGTTTTCCAAAGATACTAATGAGGTGAATTTTCCTAACTGTCATTTATTTGAAAACAGTATTTCCATAAGTTTTGGTGTCTTTTTTTTTTTTAAAGAGCTCTATAAAGACACCGCATTGTAACTTTGCAAAGGTTTTAAAAAAAACTAATAGGAAAGACTTCATTCCCCTTCTTCCCACATTGCATATAGGATATGTTTGATTTAAATACATGTGGTTTTCACCTTTGTGACGCTTATTCACAGGTCAACAACAACAAAAAATTATCAAAATGCATTGACAAAATTTTTAACTCTGTCTATTCATCAGAAAGCTAAAATTCAAAAATGCTTCTCTGATCACTAAAGCAATAGTGTCATAAGTTTGCACTTAACATATACGCACTTTGTTAGGTCATAGCTAAATAAACTTGATCATACTTTACCTCGAGCCTATGGCAAGTATGTTTTTAACAAAGCCTGTATGCTTCAACTCTATTTGCAGCATCATGCTCAGATTGTACATCACCTTATGTAGCTTGCCATTTTACCAGGCAGCAAGTTCTCTCGGGTCTGGGTAGCTATCTGAAAACAAGCAAAAATAATGCTCTAACTAGTGTTATTTGTATCACAATATCATCTGCACCGAGGGATAGGTATGCTCAGGCTTCACTATGACACAGTTCGTGAGATTTTATTTCAAATGGGAGCCACTGACATTCAAAACATTTTATGATAACATCCTCAGGCTTATCATCCAGCTTCTCTTTTCTTGATGTTTCTTGAGGAGGTGCCTTTGCAGTTGGTTCTGTCAAAGCCACGCGGCACCAAGAGTCTGGTGTGGCAGAAGAGGGTATCTTCTTTGGAGGCAGCTGCTGACACAGGAAGCAGGGGCAGCTCTAACTTTGAGGACAGTCAGGTTCTATCCCAGTAGAAGTTCATAAATCTTTCAGTGAGCTTTCTTTGTCACTAAGTTTTAACAGTGACATGCACTAGTGGCGTTACATGCACATACTTTTAACCATTTTATAGGAAATAATATAAAGGTCTTGCAGCAATGCTCTATCACGTGAAGACCTGTTACAACATGTGGCGATGCTGCTGTTGCTTTTTTGGCTGACATTTCAAGGTGCAGTTGTGCATTCCTGCATGGGTGCAGCAGCCCTCAGTCGGTCTTTCACTTCCCAGCCCCCAGGTCAAACAGCCAGGCACCTTGCCACTTGGCTGTGCCTCTGAAGGGTGTGTAAGAGCAAGCTGCAAGGCTGTTTAAAAGGGAACGATCTTTTGTATTGTTTTGCGATGTGGAACAAATAAATATGCTTCTCGGTATTTTTTCATAATTAATAGCCTAGAGGATGCTTGCTTTGTATCATACTGTTCTCCAAAGAGAGTTGCAAATGTGCATGCACATGCCAACAGAAAGCTACAATAAATCTTCGTCTTGAGGTTGCCCCAAGCTAAAAAGCTAAAGAGATAGAAAGCACTAAGCAGGATCCTAATTTTTTTGTTGTTTCTCTAAGGCAGTGACCTTGAATCATGAAAATGGAAGGAATTCCTCTTACTGAGAACAGGCGTGGGGCAAAAAATCAATTTCCAGTTGTACAGAAATGTTTCGTGTCAGCCAGTGAAATCTGTTAGTATGTTGATAGCTTTTGCATTGCAACACCTGATTTAGCTTGGAATGTAAACATCAACAGCAGTGGTCTCTAGATTGTGCAGATTTGTAGAGATGTGAACCATTATAAGAATGTTAATTGAATACATCCTCAGTAATTTGTTTTACGCTGTGTCTGTATTTAAGAAATGTCTTTTTTTTTTTTTCTGTTAGTTATGTGCAGACAAAAATACAGGTTTGCATGTGTTGATCTGCACTGTCCGGACATCGGTAGAGGACTAACAGAACAGCAGCATAAAGCTACAAAAGGATTTACTGTTTCACTCGCTGATGGCACAACTGATTCCAAAGGTACCAAGAGTTTGTCAGGAATGCCAGTTACGCTTCTGAGCAATAATGGTGAGTGTCATTTGGCTAATGAGGACCAAATCTGAGGTATATGACAACCTGCATAAACTGTAATTCATTAAATATGGTGCTGGATCAGGACAAGGATTCTCCTCATATCTTTATTTCTTTATTCTTTATTTTTAGAAAATATTCTCTTTTATATTGTAATTTCCTATTGGCTTAACACAAAATGACATCTGATGAAGTTCTTGGTGATCTAGAAATGGTATACGTAAAGCTATCAGTAATTTTGAAATGTCATTGTTCTTCCAAAGAAAAATCATTCTTCTACTTTCTGAGAAGTTAAAATGGTCATGGATGATATCTTGGGAGCTGGAAAAATAACAGTATGCAGTGGTTTTGTTCACAATGGCAAAACATAAAGTAGGACAGTAAGGTAGCTTATGGGAAAGATAGTAAAACAGCACTGACCTCCTGACCGTTATAAATTAGGAAGTGCAATTCTAAATCAAAAACAGCACCGGAAGCTCTGGGAATGGAAACAGGCTTAATTCTCTACTGTGCAAAGAACCCAAGATTTCCATAGCAGCAGATCAGATTTTCACCCCTGTGTACATGTCTGCTTGTTTCATAAATTCCTGACAGTGTGTGTTCTGCTGTCTTTGGGAATGAGCAGATGCCAGTGGGGGGAGATGCAGGGTGGGTGGTTGGAGATTGGTACTCTTTCCATGCCAGTGAGATGCAGACTCCCAGGAGTGGGGAGATTTGAATAGTCCTTGGTTTACACTGGGTAATCTCTTTGCATTTGAGAGCCTGCTTCTCTGCTATGTCTACTGGACAGGCTGAACACTGCCACTACATTAAAAAGCATGCTGCTGCCATCAGGAAAGAATGACCCAGACCAGATCTCTAATCTTAAAATAAATACTAATCAGATACAATAGCATTCACTGAGAGATTCTTTCCACATCTGCTTATTTTAATTTTCTGCATGCAAGATTTCTTCGATAGCGTGGGTCCTGCAGCATGACTGATCTCTAGCAGGTATGTAGTAGAACATCCCTTTGAGCACAGGGAATTCAGCTAGGGCAGGGAGAGTGAGGTTACATGTATTTTCATTTAAAAACAGACTCTTACTCTCAAAATCAAGACTATGGCACTCTGTTTTTCAGTATATTCATACCTGGCTATTCACTGTTCTGCTGTTTGAAAAAAACACTCTAATACTTTCAAATACTGATTTAATTAATTGAATTAGACACTTATCTAAATTTCCTATGTGTGTAGAAAAAAATCTGGTGAACAGAACACATGCTTATATTGAGAAGTGAGCAGATTTTAATCCTCAAAACTGTATATTAAAAAACCCCATCGTTGTTATATTCTTCCAATAATTTATTTTTTTTATTGTATTCATTCCCACTACTCCATGAGACACAATTGTTAGGAAAGGATCTCTTCTCTTTGGGAAACAAAGAGTAAATGAGTCTCTAGTGAGGCATGATATTTTGATTCATAGAATAGTTTAAATCCAATTCAGTAACATAGGTGTTTCAAGTAGAATTATAAAAATAATTATATTATTGCCACTCTTCATGACATAGAGTTTGCAGGGAAGAAAAGAAAAGAAAAAAGAAAAAAAAGTGTGTGGTATTTTCACTCTGTTTTCCAGATGATTCTTTCTAAATATTTAACTTGGTCACCAGAGACCAACTCAACTTTGTTGTTACTACTTTGACGTGGTTTTGTGGTATCTTCTTCAACTCAGAGTATCTAATAAAACTTTCCCAAACTTGCCTGTCATACCCAAACAGTTCTTGCGAGCATACAGTTGATGTTTGAACTAGGGTTTTCTGTACTGTAATATGAAAAAAGAATCAAACTGCAAGCCCATATAGAACTGCAAGCCCATATAGAACAAGCCCATATAGAACTTAGCCATATAGAACCCATATAGAACTGAAATGAGTTCAGATCAGCAGTATAACTGCATTCCTATTTATGATTTTCTTTTTTAATATCTTTGTCAGCCATTATACCTAATGTTATTAGTACAGACTTTAAAGGGCTCAAATACAGGTATAAATTACAGGTAGCAATTTAATGTTCCTAGGACAGAAAGGAAAGGAAAGCTACCTTTGAAAAGCAGAACAGATTAATCCATGTATCTAAGCTAGGGTCCCACACTGTTCTTCTGAACATGACACTGGACAGATTAAGTGCCACCACTTTCCAACAGCAGATGTGTTATGGGCTCTGTGGCAATATACTAGAGTCAACAGCAAAGAAAAGAATGTGACAAGAGGTCATGGATCAGAAGAAATCCCGTTAAACAGAGGTAGAGAGAATCCTTGCAGTCTGCCTCCCAGGCCACCCACCCACCAGCATGAACAGCAGCAGGGCTGAACCCAGTGTCGTTCACTTCTCCTTGCAGAAAAGCAGCTGGATGCTGTTTCTCCATTCTAGGAAAACAGTATGCTCTTTGGGACACACAGAGCCCTTACAGTCCAGAAGAGAACGTCATACCTGCCTCATACTGTTGGCCCGCGCAAGACTTGTATTGCCATGTTCTTTGACCTACTTGCACATCTCCAGTGCCTTCATTTAGGATTGGTTTTTCTTTGCTTCCAATCATGTTAATACTGCACTGCTCAAGAGTTAAAACATTTAATCTCTGTTCTTCTGTTTTCTGTTATTTCTGCAGAATGAGTCATATGAGTACGGTTGGCCTTTTGTTATTCTTTAGTAAATTCAAACAAGAATATTTATGCCCTCATTAGAAAAACAATAAATCAGCAAACAGAAATATGTGAAACAATAATTAAAAAAAAAAATCTTGGCTGTATCTTACAGTTATTGTTCCTTTTTTTTATTTTAGAAAGTCAAACAAAAAAGAGTGCTCATTAAATGTGCTGGATTGCTAGTGCTGAAGCCTAAAACCTGGAACCTTTCAATGCTGAGGACCAGTAGCTGAAGTACAGTATGCTTGAGCCCTTCTGGGAACTCCATGTACTGTTTGGAGCAGCAGTGATTTGAGCAGACACAACACAGACAGCAACTGGTCCCTGAGAAGGGCCAGCAGAGTGACTGCTTGATTCGTATGATGCACCCTCATCTTCTACACAAACCTCGTGGTGTAAAGGTAACCTACTTTTTAAGATAACTCGTTCTCAGACTGCTCTTCTGATTGATTCAACAGGTTTTTTGTTACTTTAAGATGCACCAAAACACGCTTTTCTTGTGATTGTGTAAAACTAAACATAGACCCAAAATCACGACAAAATTTGTTGGTATATTTATAAATCTTTTCTGCCATTTTATGTTATTTTGATGTCCAACAAGCAGTTGCAGAGTGCAAAAGCCTTTGCAAGCTATTCTCCTGCCACAAAATCTTGTAACTATTTCATGAAGTACTTCCCTAGGTGGATAGGACTGTATTTCTTTAAAAAAGTAAAGGTCTGAGATTATTTCAGTTGTACGGGGGAAATAATTTTGACACCTTGCTAAAAAGGATGAGCATCTTCACAAAGGCATGGGACCAGTGTTCCAACTTACTAGATTCCTTCGCTGGCAACAAGAGTAAGTACGTGTTCAGTGCAGAAAAACCACGCCCTGGCCATACATTTTTAGTTCCCTAGCATTCAGTACACCCAAAGGTCATTAAATTAGCTTGGCTTGTGTCCCTCCTGCTGTGAAGAAACATTGCTGTGGGTGCCGTCTGCTTTACCCGTATGCAGTCATAATGTTGGCTCTGCCTTAAGAACCTTCACAGCTGTGCTGTAACACAGTTCCCAGCGTGACTCAGATGAAAGATTTAATTTAATCTGCACAGGACTTTTGAAAAAGTTTTTATTTGTGAAAGAGTTGAAGCTGTGCAAAGCTGAAAACAGAGCACCTGTGAACAAGAGGTTGTGTCTCAAAAACTGATTTCCCATCGTCTTAGAAAATAATTTCAGTGAAAATAGAAAGATGGGAGAAAGATGAAACAATTTCGTTGACCCGGCCACCTTAATTCCTGTAGCTGTCCATCAGTCATAATTTGTGTTACTTAAGCTCATAAATAGGAATCATTACAGAAGCACATGGGTATTTTTTTTATTTAGTGGCCCTAGATTCAGCTTTTCTTTTAGGTCAAATGTTTTTTAAAAGAGGCCTTTGTGAGGAAAATAATGCATTTGGCATTTGTATTGATTCACTAAGTACAATTTGAGCAAAACCAGAAGCTTCTTTACGCTTACCTTCTTCTTTATTCCTTTTTTATTTTTCCTTTCTCACCCTCTGCTTTTGGTTGCTATTTGCAGTGTTTTATTTCTGCAAAATTATACACTGCTTTTTAAATTCTGATCATTAAAATCCACACAGAACAAAAAATATCTGTCTTGTTCCTGACATTGGGGTAATTATAATGGCAAACCCTGAAGATTCTCAGTTCAGATTGAGCTCTTTTGGAAAAAAGGGATAGCTGCCAGCCTGTTCCGCAGGTCAGAACTTCATGAACTGTTAAAGTAACACTTAGATCATTTGCTTAAGGATGACCTTTTGGGGAGGTGGACCTGAGGTCACCTGATAAATATGTAAAATCATGTCTCTCCTTTGTCTTTTGGAAGCAGCATGTTATTATCCACACTACCCAAACATGCACAAGGAATCCCAAATTGCAGAAGTAGCATGAATGCTCCACTCAGCTGACATAGAGGTAGGTCAGTAGTTTTGGTCTACACATTTTTCATGGAATCTGCAATAGAGGACAAATAAGTTTAATAATGTAAGTATTTCAGATTTCCCCATGCAAAAATTCTCCAGTTCTGATATGAGCACCTTTTCCTGTTTAGTCCAGATGCCAAGACATTACATCCCTGGGAAGGTGAATGTTAATCAAGGACTACTTACTAAATACTCCAAAACTGTCTGCAGGTCTCAAGAAAAAAGGTGGGTGGATTTATAAAGGGCCTGTTTCTGTGCAGAGTATGTGGAAAAGAAGCCTTTGATTATAAAGTGTCCATGGTGTTCAAGGAAAGCTCTTGTGCCACAGTCTGTTCCGGCCAGGTAATTAAAACAAAACAAAATGGTGAATGCTCAGTTAAAACGAATTGACTTATGACTGCAAATGGCAATTGCCTTGTGGTTTTACACTAGAATTATGAAATCAATTCTACAACCACTGTTATGCAAAGGTAGCACTAATGAGAAATTCCAGGGTAGCTGAGCATTGCCATTCATTACTTGCTAAACCACAGCAAATATACTGCAGAACCAAAGAAGATAAGGTCCTTAGGTTATTTTGGGGTTTTATGGGATGTAATCATTAAGTGATATTTATTATGCTTTTATACAGAAGCCTCAAGATTCATTTTGGTATCAATTCAAGCCCACAAATTGAACACCCAATGCCTGTGGGAAATAGTAGGCATCATGGATAAATCTGGATTCCTAATCAAGTTAGAGAATAGTTCAATTTCCAAGGTGAACAATGCAGAACTGTTCTTAGAATTTTAACATTACTGCAAAAATCAAGTGTTTCTCTGTAAAAATTGAAGCTTTGGTGAAATGGTGCAAATGACGGTGTCATTAGGGGTGTTCTCTTTTTGAAAGGACAAACTTAAGAAATGTAGAGAAATCTTTAATGTGGTCAAATGCGCTGAAAAAGATGTAAAATTGAGTATGAAATTAGCTCTAAGTCAAACACTGTGATCAAATTTCTTTTATTTCTTCCTTGGTCATTTATTTGTGAATACTTACAATATAAGATTCATTAAGTTTCATGCAAATTAAACAATCATTGTGATGAACATGTGGGCATTAATACAGAAAACAGAATGGCAATAAACTGATTTGCATGCAATTTTGATAAACAGTTTCATTCTAATTCTATACTTGAGAATGCCTTGGATCCAGTGTTTAGTCTGTACACTCATATTGAAGAGAGCTAAATGAATCAATCCAGATGTTATTAAATATTGTGGTTCTACTTTATATCCTGAACATAACTCCAAAAGAGAAGAAAACCTTGCGGACCTGTGCATAAAAATCTGAAGCATTTTGTCTTAAGTTCCAAGATAGCTCAACAGGACATGGTTAGCTTTGTTGATTGGTATAAACCTGAGGTTTATAAACCAAATAACCCAACCTGTTAAGTAATATGATACTGGATATAAAATTGCATGAAATGATTCCACCATCCCAGCAGAGTCAATGAGGAGAATTGGGAGGTATTTAATTCATGCCCAAAAGATATGTTGAAAGTAGCATCAAATTGTTTAAGATCTCTTCATACTTGCTTCAACGTCTTCCATCTCAGGTGACCTCAGCAGGAAAGGACTACCCAGTTTAAGTGCAAATGTATTTCAGGTAAATAGGTTTCGAAATGAGAAACAATATCTTTCAGGTTAAAAGGTAATGTTAAGCTGCTCTTGTTTTGTAGTGCATACAGAGATATGCGTCACTTTTTTGGGGATGACAGTTCATGATGTTAATGAATTATTGATAGGAGGGATGGCTCTCCGGGTCACTGTAATCTCAGTAACACAAGAACAAATGAATGAGCACTGCTGCAGTTAATGACCTGTATCAGATTAACCCACTGAGAGTAGCAATTAGTTTGGTAATTGTTTTAGCAGAGATGCACACTGTGACAGCTTTCTGCATTCACTTTGGAGTCTCCCAAACTTCATAACAAAATTACATTCATAACAAATCCTGCCTAAGCCAGTTTATTTGCAAGTATAAGGTTTTGTGTTCTTATCCTATTTGCAGTAAAGTTTTGCATGGAATGAAGAAAGAGCTAGGCTTAAAAGGGATTAGTAGTCATAAAATGTCATTTTTCTTTCTTTTTTTTGGGGGGGTCCCACTGTATCTTCTTGTTTGAGGAGCAAACAGTAAAGGAAATGGTGGTACTTGTTCTACATTCCTGTCAAGTGTCATAATGGCAGAATCAAACCAAATTATTTGAAAAGTTTTAGTTTACACAACTGCTGCTTCTATTTGGGATCTTATTTTCTTCATGTATTTTTTTTTATGTTTGCTTTCTCCCCAGATCATCCAAAATCGTGGCATGAGGCAGAGATAGTGGAAAAAGCACTGGAACAGAAGTATTGCAATTTTCAGGCCTCCCTTTCATTAACACTGACTGCTCATTAGCAGAAATATCCACTCCTGGGAATCTCTCAGTTTGTGCATCCACATCAGGTACTTACCTTTTATCTTTGTTAGGGAGCACGAAGAATTAAAAATCCTCTTTGGGCTGTACCCATTGACTCTAATTAACATGAGAAAATGTTTCACCACAGAGGCTTTACCACAAGACTTCCTTTTTTTTCACATGCATATATATCACACACAGCACGCGCTAACTGTTCATATACAGTCTCAGTGTGCGTTCTGTACACACACAAAAGTTCCAGATGTGCTGTGTATCTTGTTAGTTGACTTTGTTCTTCTGTAAAGCCAAGGGAAATATTAATCATTCATTTACTGTTAGGGGATGGGTCTTCTTCTCATGTTTCAGTAAAGGGGGTGGAAAAGCAAAGTAAGCCAAATTTTTTCCTATTTAAGGCCAAAGCTGGGGAATGCTTGTGGCTGAGTTCTGTACATGGCCCGGTGCTGGAAGGGCAGGGAACAACCGATGTTGCTATTTTGAATAGATTTTTCTTCCCCCCCCCATTTTTATTTTTGCACAGAGAGTCTCATGTCTAATATTTAGACATGATGAGCTTTGTGCAAAAAGTAACTTTGCTCATTCTTGCCGTGTTTCAACCCTCAGTTATTTTGGCACAACAAGACGGTGAGTAATTCAAGCTTCTTCTGATTTAATGCTTTTATATTATTTTTATTTTCACCAACGATTTTAATAGCTTGTAAGAAATGTGTACTCACAAATCTCACCAGAACACTCTTTCTTCACTAATTCAGCAGTCAGATATTTAATGCTAAAGCTGAAAGCTGCAGGAGTTTGCATTACCATCCCCAAAGGTTTTTCTTCACTTTTGTTTTCTTCTGTGATTACAAGGACTGTATAGTGCTGTCTGCCTTAGCTGCATTTGTTCTTGTTCTTACTTGTTTCCCTATTACTGACAGAGGAGTGTTTTTAAGCTATTTCTTTTAACTCTTGGAATAACATTTTAACTGTTTAACTCTGTGCTGCCGTGAAGTTATTTGTCACAAGCAATAAGTCTTTGCTTCCAGCTTTTTTATTTGAAGTTCTCCTCTGTACTTGTGTGTTTTCCACTGGCAGCGTGGGGGTTTCTTTAAACAATGTGCACGCAAGAAAAAAAGCCTCAAAATTCTAACCAGTTTTAATGAAACAGTTTTTAAGAGGGTATATGAAAATATGTCAGCTTACGGGACTTTTACTTTGTCATAAAACAGGAGGGTAAATTAATTCACTCGACTGCAATAGTTTGAATTGGGCATCTGCAGGCTGTTTCAGTCCCTCAGGAAACTGATTAGCAGCTGATCGTATCTGAGAGTCCATGGGAGTATGTGTGTGCATGTTTACAGAGAATGGGAATGCCAAAACCCAAATGTACATGGAATTTAGAGGGGGAAAAAAATACTTTGTATATGATAATTCAACTTAGAGTGAAGATAAGTTTGGTATGAGTATTTAAGTTAAACAGATGACATTCCACAAGGACATCTGACCTTTTTTGGATGTGCTCTGTTCCTACTTGCCAGACATCATAAACCAGAGCTTCCTTAAGATAACACGTTTTTCTTTCTTGTAAATATGAAAGATCTGCAATGTATTTATTCCTGCATCAAGGCAATGAATAACTTTACAAATAACTTAGTAAGCAGCAGCCAAATAAACTGTAGTGCAGTAAAGGAAAGCCAAATGCCTTTAAAGCAACGCCCTACCCAACTCTAGGATACAGATCATGAAAACGATTACTTTAGCCATTTCATGGCAAATATATCTGCAGCAGCATACCTGGAAAGGCGCCTCTGCCAAGGAGAGTGAATGTGAGTCCACCAGGAGGCTGTTGGCAGTGGAGCAGTTTGAGCTCAGGGGGCTCTGTGCATGAGCAAATCAGGTAACGTCATCTGCAACAGCAGCATGCCCAAATACCAGCCTCCCTCATCAGGCAGCACAAACACAGGCTAAGCCTTGCAAGGGCTCTTAAAAAAAAAAACATAAAGATGTTCTGTAGAGGAGAAACATGATGTCCTGTGAACTGATGTTTCTCTGTTCCTGCTTTCCCAGTACACACTCTGTTCCTTCAGTAATCCTCGGTGAAGAAAATGCTATAAAATGTGAGCAAAAGTATGCTGTAAGTTTTCTCTGCTTATAGCACAAATAACATAGCGCATATAATTAATATGCATTGTGTATATTTTATATTTATATATAAATATATATATACCTATGTTCAGAGGGACAAGGACTAAGGGACCAACCAATATAAAAAGAAGGACCATCAGTTTTATTTCTCTCAATAAAGAAATCCCCTCTGAATGTCAGGTCTCTCACCCTCACTGTGGTAGTACCTCTGGACGCTTCTGAGGTGCAACAGATATTTGACTCAAGAAATAGTAAATTTTGGGTAGAAGAACAATATAGAAATAAAATGTGAGGGAGTATTCTCATTTCTTTGCCACATTCCTCTTTCATGGTGTAGTAACATTTCCTTATTGGGCTAACTTCCATACTACTTACAGGGATGTGGTTTCACAGAGACACTGATAAAACACTAGTTATCCCTTAAAATATCTGACTCTGTCCTCTCTTTGGAATGTTCCTTTCCACATATTTGGATATGTTTTTCTCACAGGAAATAATAATTGAAAGAGTAGATCATTAGTATCACTAATTCACATGCAGGGCAGCGATGGACTAGGAAACCAAATTTTCCACAATTCATAAGAGAATTTCCAGACATGCTAAAATGCTCTCTCTTGTCAAGAAAAATGTTTATATGGTTAGTATCAAATGTAAGTCAATATAAAATTTTCCTTGGAAAAGCCTGCCAGGAGACAAGACTTGGCAAGATATTAAGGAAACTACTCAGTATACACTAAGTTTAGGATAGTCAGATGTACCTCTGGGCTATGTATTTCTTTGTCTTGCTGTAATAGCTAGGAAACACTAGGATTTGAGTATGCCCTCAGGCTGAACCTCTTCAAAAGCTCAGGAGCTGGATATTGTGGAACAAGGAATTTTCTGTGACTTCTATCCTGGTAGATATCCTACTAGGATGCTTTTAGCCTGCATATGAAATCACCTTGACGCAATTCAGGTTTCCTAATGTGTGTCAGGCATTGGCATAAGGCATTTACAAGCCATGACTGCTCAAGATAAAATGCCTCCTAGTGGCTGATGTGAAATAAAGCTGGTGCTTCAGACATGACAGATAATTCATATTCCAGCAACGTATATTCAGTTCCAGCATTTGAAGGCACCTTTACATCCTGCATATTAAACTAACAAAAAGTGTAAGAATTTGGAATGGCTCTTTAGGAAAGAAATCCATCCTCTACCAGCCAGCACAATTTGTGCAAGCATATGCTAGCCTTACAGCCTACATTCATCCTATTTATCTTGAGTTTGTAGAGTCAATTAAGACAGGTAATTCCAGAAGACACCATAAATTTTAGCGTGTTAGCTAGATTAGAGGTACTTGGTAGATTCCACCAGCTACAGAGGAAGCACATGCACAGCCCTGCTCTCATTGGTGCCAAAAGGGAGGTCAGATGGATTTGGGCCTGTCCCGGCTACATCTAAGATGGTTAATGGACATCCCAGTCACCTGAAGTGTGACACTTCCCATGCATACACCCCATAGTCCTTAAGGAACTTAACTGAGTTGATCAAGAAAACTCTACTGTTCTAAAAGCAGTGTGAGAGTAGAGCCAGAAACCCTTCATTATTACTTGAAATATTGTTTTGCTCTAATGTAATTAGAGCATTTTCCTTGTAATATAAATATTATCTTGGATGTTTGGTCAGGAAGCTGATTTCTGAGGTAATGACTGAATCCTAAAATATCTCTGAGAAGACTTACTGACCTTTCAAATTACTTTGAGTCACAAATTGCAGTTTTAAAATTAAGTATAACCACTCTGTATAGGTTTCAGGAGGCAGAGAACTTTTTATGCTGGGCACCCACTTCTGATCCCCTAGAAAAGAAGGTTGATGCTTTAGGAAAACTTGTAAATACATTGGTTTAGCCATTTTGCTTTCTTCTTTCATTAATTTATAAAGACTTGATAGGTAATGAAGTAGACAGTTATTGCACAGATGCAATGCATTTGTGAGACTGTCAGACTATGCAACAATGCACATAGGCATTCTCTGTTGATAAATAAACTAGTTTAAGGGTAATGACTATCTTTAATTAGTGAAAACTTTTTTCCCTCAAAGATTTTGATAATACAGAAAATCCCCCTCCAGAGTCTGGAAGGTAAAACCAGATGAAGCATGTCTGTATGCCAACAGATAATTACACCATCATAAGTAACTCGGGCTACGCGAAGGTATGAAAGATCAGGGGTTTGCTGTTGTTCTTCCATTTTTCCTAACAGTTTTTACCAAGCACACAGCAAGCAAGGTTACACTTCGGAAAACTGCAACATTCCTTTCTGGTCTGGAAAAGTCATGCTAAATGAAAGCCTGGGGAATCCACCCCCTCTAAACATTATATATATGTTCTTGGAAATATGACAAATTTCATAAAGACATTTGAAATCACACATCTCTGGAAGACATTAGCTTTAGGAAAATGAGACCATTATATATTCTTTCCATTATTTTCCAGATTTGTTTTTGATTTGAGGCCAAATCTACATAGATTGATTTTTTAAAAGAGGAGGTGGAGTTGGAAACATCCACTCCTTTATCACATGGGAAAGAAGGAGAGCTAGAAGGGTGTTGTCTCTGGCATGAATACTACTGTCGATGCCTCAGAGTCATTATAGTTGCTCCAGTCTTAGTGCTGCAGACTACAAGCAGATCCTATTTCCTCTTCCAGCTTCTGCCAGAGTTTTGAGGTTTGAAATAGGCAGCCAGGTGTCACATGCAAAATCTTAGCTGATGCCAGCCTTATACAACAGATGTGTTTGTTGGATGCTAGATTTAATAGATACCATTCAAGAGAAGGAAAGCAGTGGATTACTATCACTTTTTGTTTCACAGACCAGCTGTTAAACCAGACTGACATGGATCCATTAGTCATTTTTCCAGTGAGGTGCTAATATTTTTCAAACCTTGTTTTAATGAGAAATGTGCAGAAAATGAGAAATACCTGACTTCATAATTAGGAAAGTATGCTGTAGGTCACTAACGGAAATGATGCAGTCTGTTATTTAGTATTTTGGATTAAAAGCTGTCTCTTCAGAGTTAAAAGGTGCAGCCTAACTGTAGGGGGAAACAGAGTGCACTTTCCCAGGCCAGTGGCCACTGTGAAAATTATATTGCTTTTGATGTTTTTTGATGCGGTAGGTTAATAGTCTGGAAAGGAGCACAAGCCACAGCTGCTGTAAGAGTTGCAAATTTTAATTTGTTGGTTTGAAGTAATAATTCATCAAAACCCACAGAAGTGGAAATGAGTGCAATGGTCATGTCCATTAATACTTCAGATTATGCTGGCCTTTTGTCATGCCTGTTTAAGAAATTAGGCAAAGTTCTCGGCTGAGAAAACGAAACGTGTTGGCCATGGCAAAGATAAAATGTTAATAAAGTGAGGGGAGGGAGAGGGCATGTTGTGTTGAAGTAACTGAGTTAGATTCCCACATCATTGCAGCAATTCTAGGTGATGGAGCAAAATTCAATTTATTTTTGGCAACACCCCAAAAAATAAAACTTATACTTGAAAAGGGTATATATAATCTTCTGATTCAACAGGACAACAGTAAGAGTATTCTCCTTGTGGTGAGCTTGGTGAACTGCACAACTTTAACATGGTTTAGGGTTCAGTACCTGCCACCTGTACATCCACAGTTTTGAGATGTGATTTTGGGTTGAAAAATAACCTTCAACCCAAAAAGGAACAAAAATCATTTTACCTGCTGCAATCATTTACCAGCCTATCCTCCTTTGACATATTTATGATAATATACCCTGTGCAAAAGGAGAACTGGGCATATATGCAACTCCTTCTTCAGGAGTGGTGCAGGAAGTGAAAGTGTATTTTGCTTCTTTACCTTCAGGTCAGGGTGTTGGGGGGTGCATAGACGAATGCAGAAGAATGCTATAGCCCCTAGACCTTGGCTTGCTGACCACCTCCAATCTAAGGGATCTAATGGATTCCTTTTGGAGAGGAGGCTGTTTGGGGCTGTGTGGCCCATGGTGATGTTATCTTTGTTACACAGGAGCTGTATCATGTCTCACTGCATTTGGCTTCCCAAGGCCATGCTACTACTTGATACCAGAGCCAGTGCCCTGGCTTAGTTACTGCTGCAGTATAGAGGCTTCTCTATAGAGTTTCTTTCTTCCTTTGAATCTTTTGATTTGTACAGGTTTTGTGAAGCTTTACTGTCAATCCTCTTTCCAGCTTCCCTGACAAGAGGTGTTTTGTCCCTGGAAAAATCTGTAAAGAATTCCCAGAGAATTTCCTGATCTTTCTTCATTCAGCACAGTCAGTTACACTTTGTGTTTCAGGGAAATTCCCATATTTATATGTAGGGACCATGCCATTAGTATTTCCCGCATTGCTTTGAGACTCTATAAGAGTTTCAAAGATTAACCCTCACCATATTCCTGGCTGTGGCTAATGAACTGATCTCCAAATCTTTACAGGCAGTAACAAATTACATATTACAGGAGTCAGAAAGTCTCTTCTGTAAGTATGACAGAGATAGAGATGTGTGCTTATCCTGTCTTAAACGCTGGAAATGTGCACGGAGGAATGAGCTCCAACATTGACTGTAGAGCAATGCATCTTTCATGCAGAGGCACAGTAGATGATATTTTTCATTTACACTTTCAAGCAGTCTTTATTTTTTCTCATCTTGTGTTTTGTAAAGGAAGTTTCTCTCCATTTTGCTTTTAGAAAACCTATCCTACTTCCAGCCACTGCTTTTATTTATTTATTTTCACTTCAGAGACAATCTTCTTGTCTCCAAGTTTGTGAAGTGGAAGCCTCTGCCTGTTTCATGTCAAAATGACAATGGAAAACATGATATAACCCCCTCCAACAACAACCATTTGTTGGCTTTAGTTTGGATAAACTTCAGCTCTGGGACTTCTGGCTTTGTTTAGTTTAGCAGAAGAGATTCCTTTCAGATTAGCTAAGAGACTACTTCCATTTTCCCTGATTTACATCAAACCCTTCATTTAAACATGAACAATCAGAATGAGAATGAAAACGGTACCTCCTGTAACAGTGTCTGCACATTTTTTCTTTGCTTTAATTCCCATAAGTACTCTGTGAAGAGATGTCTGCCAGGGAGGAGAAAGCATGCACAAAATATTAAACAGCAAGAATGCGATGACCATGATGGAAAGTTATATATTTTAAAGCTGAATGTGTTTTGTTATTTTGAAAGCCTCGGCCTTCTCTTACAGCTAAAGAAGCACCCATATGACTCTCAAGAAATGAGGGATGTGACTTGTAGATTTAAGACTCTACCTGAGTTTGTACCAGGATGGCCTTCAGTATAACACAAAGCTATCCGTAGCCGCAGGAAACCCATTCCTTTCTGCAGCTGGTTTCTCTTCCAGTCACTGTGAATTCCATCTCGGAGGGTGGCACAGATGCCTCTCCTATCCTGCCAGGCAGCAAAAGATTTCCTTCCATGTGCAAAACCTCTGTGGACTTCAATGGTGCCTTAAGGCACTACTTTAGCTCCAGCCCCAGCACTGTGAAGGGCAGCAGAATCACAGGAACATCCTGCGCACGTTTGCAGCAGTAGATATGAAAGGATGATCTGTGTCTGGAACTGACTTCCCACAGCAATTCAACACTGCCAGTTCTTGGAAAACTTCTGGACATAATTAGTTCCCACTGCAGTTCCCTGCGGTTCACGCCCAGTGAGCAGTGGGTGTCTGCTGCAAATATCTATTTTCCTTTATTCTTTCCCTTTGTGCTTCTTCTCTTTTCCTTCCTTCCACTTTCTCTTAGGAAAAGAGGCAAGGGCAAATTTGCAGTTCCTTTTTCAAACAGACATGAGACAAATAATTGCTCACCCAAACAAAGTTAATGGAAAATACGGGAAGCATCACTCGTTCCTTTGATGTTCAGTGTAATATCCACTCTGAGCATCAAAGGAGAATGAACTACATCCCCCATGCTTTCCTTCAGCTATAAGCAGTAAAAATAGATTTCATATTCTCTTGAAAAACACTTCTATGTTCATGAGAGGCTCTCTTTAAGAAATTATATTTCTTCTCTGTTTGGCTTTAAATCAACAATATGGTGTTGGCTTGTTTTCCTACAGAGCAGTAGTCATTCTGTGCCAGCTGTTTAAGAGAAGACTGTCCTAGAGAAAACAAACAATGGGCTGTGTAGTGGGAATTGCAGATCTTTGAAAAGAGTAATTGAAATCCGCTCAGACATTTTGAAGATTCTTTGCACAATATTCAAAGGCTGTTGGTGGCTTAGTCATTGGCAGGGTGGTCCTCTTTGTTGATCCCTCTTTTTTTTTATGAACAGAATAGCATAAATATGGAGGTAGCAGGAGGGAAAAAGAAAGAAGAGAGGCATCCAAGTCCAACTGATTCTTTTCCTGTCAGTGCAGCTGAAGAAAGAGTGTTGTAAACTTCTTTCAGTGAAGAATCAAAAAAAGTAGAGAGCCCCTTCAGTTATAAGGTGTCCTGTGTCTCAGGCTCTTCCACTCGTACCTTTTAAGGGGTCCAGAACATAAACTCTGGTTCTAGCCCTCTTCTGCTATACAGCACTGTTTATGCTCACCCTGTGCCAGCAGGCATTGTTGCTGTGCAGAGCAGGGAGAGATAAATGTGTGCCAGGCTTCAGGCTGCCACTTCAGTAGCAATGACTGACCTCTGATACTAATGAAAAGTCAGCTCTGTGTTTGAAGGCTCTTCAGCTGACCAAAAGTGTGGATTTTCACCTAATGAGGGAATTGGTTAAGAAGATCCTTATCTCTTCACGCTTGAAAAATAGGCATAAAACTTGATGCTTAAAAGTGGCCCCAAAATTAAGAAAGTTGCCATTTGCACCCTGAGAAAACCTTCATAATACTGACTTCGGTAGCCTTAGGAAAGTGACAATAAGAACGTTGTATCCAGTGCACAAATAGCCATTTAATATCCTCTATGAGGCAGATAAAGAAGAATTTCAAATACTGCCATCTGTATCCAACAAACTGTCCAAAATGGATGTGGGGTGAATTAGTATAAATTGGAGTAAATAATGAATGAATACAAACAGATACAAGCAGATGCAACTAGGTTAACGATACTTTATGCGCTCAATCTCCTCTGCCCCCAGCCTTCTGAATTACAAATGTCTTTCATTTATTGGTAGCCAAAGATGCGATTCTTTTCTTTAGACAAGATGCCAGAGTTCTTTCATCTATCACCGGAATACGAAATACAAGAACCAAACTCTTCATTTACTTCCAACTTCTGAAATTACAGAGAAATCAGTAAAATAGAGCAGGGAGTTATATTATTGTAGAATTTGACCCCCTGCTGCTGTTCTCATCTCTGATGTAAATTCACTATGGCCATGGAGATATACTGGGGCCGACATTGTCCAACGCATCTGAAAATATAAATGATATTACCGTATGTACTATACTGCATTGTTAGATTTCCCATCTGTTTCAGTCTCAGGAGAGAAGCATTGAATCAAGCTGATTTCTTCCGAGGCAAACCACACAAACAGTATTGCATAAAGTTGTTAGCCCTCTCACTGAGCAAAGGGGAAAGAGAAGAACAAGTCCCACTTGAAAGTTTAATCATCTGATAAAAATTGTTTTAATTACAAAGTTAGGCAATGAAAAACAAATAGTATACTTCCTCCCCCCCATCCACCAGAGCCTTTGGGTTTTATCTTGAGAGATGCTTAAAGTATCATGAATGAAGTAGTTACAGTAAGTGTTTTACAAGAGGTGCTATGTAAAGCAAGCTGTAACAGTTATCAGTTTCCACTGGCTCCCTTTCACTTAGCTCAGAAGCTGAATCTCACTTTCACGGTGCTTTGGATCTGTCAGAGAGGTTGTACAGTCTGGGAAACCTGCTTTTGTGCAATGACTTTTCCAGTTTTTCTTTATTCGTGCCAGGACAGACCTACTGCAAGAAATGTTGCAAAGAACCCTCCAGTATTATAAACTCTTCCTTGTCCTAGGGAAAATCAGAAACGCAGAAATATACCTTTGAGATGTACTGTGGGGGTGATTTTTTTTTAAAGTTCTGGAAAAATGTGCTGGATTTTGGTAAATTTTTCCACTTCATTGATACCAGTAATGTTGAGCTTGAAGCTATTTCTTTTCTTTAGAAATACGTTAGGCCAGCATCTTATGGAATAAAATTAGAAGTATACATGTGTTCAAGTGGTCAAAATTAAGATTACCTTGATACTTGGACTCTGACTGTAGAAGTCTTTATTGACTGCCCAAGAAGTGGGCAGGATATATGTTTAAAGAAACTAATAAATCGATAATATCATAAGTAATCACATAAGACCTGGAATTTATATCAGTTCCTGTGTGTCTTAAGACACCAGTCTTGTTGACGTTTGGCATCATTCACTCTAAAGACAAGCACATTGAAATCAGATTACTGCAGAGTAGTGAGAATTTATGCCAGCATTACAACTAAATAGCCATAAAAAAAGCAATTGCAGATTGCTGCTTATTTTTAGAGTGACATCAAATGGCATAAACGTTCATGTGCCAAAAAATATTGTAATAACGGAGAGGATGGAAAAATCTCATAGACGTTTTACCAGTAGCTGGAAAAGTGACTGAAAAAAATGTGTGAAGTCCAGTAAAATCAAGGAAGATTCTGATCAGGCAGTGGTCATCCTTAATCAGGAAGGAATGATACACGTTCTGCAGAGTATAGCAAAAGAGGTCCATTGCTGCTAAAAAGACAGGAGTATAAATATAACTGAGCTACAGAGTCAACTTGTTGAGGGAGGACTTTGGAGAGGAAATCCCAGAATAACATCTCAATATAGATGGTCATTCAGGAATATCTTCCTCCCTTTCAAAGAAAAAACAAACAATTTAAGCCATGATGTTGTCAAGGCATAGCTAAGAACAAAAGGAATATAACCATCTCCTGCATCTGTAAGATGTTTTTCTCAGTGTTTAGAAACAGGTATAACAATTTTCTGGGCAGCCTCAAAGAAAGCAGCAAGGTGATACGCATATAGCAATCTGCTCTACACTGCCCCTTGTATGACTCAGTTTGAAATGACTTCTGCCCAAGACAGCCCCCACCAACTAAACACACAAAAAACCCTCCTTGCACTTTGTTTCCCTATTAGCTGTTTTGAAACAAGAAAACTTTTCTTCCATTGTTTTTCATACTTGACACCAGCTGAAGCTAGTGGGGCTGTTGTGTAACAATACCGCTGATGGGATATCACTGATCCCCATTTCAAAGCAATGCTTATGGGGCCAGACGACTTTTAAAAGTTGCATGAAGAACATAATTCGAGGATGTCAACATGCATGCTTGAATAGAACAATTTGTGAAACATAAGTGTTGAGGCAGAACAATGTGACAGCTTTCAGTCACTTTAGACAACATTACCTTTGAGAAGAGCAATAGCCCTCTGAAGATAAAGGAGAAAAATTAGAGTTCTTTCATAAGTCACTCTTTGAAAGATTAGGAAAATCCCAGTAATCTTCAAGGAACATAGAGGCATTTTGCGTTTTACCTGGTAGCAAATATGCCATAAGGGTATTTTTATAATCCTGATATTTCTAAGATTTCTAAAAGCTGCAGAATGGTTGCAGCATTTGAAGCCTATAAAGACAAATGAATGGAACAAGCAATGACTTGTTTAAAATGCAAACACTAGTTTGTACCAGTGCAAGCCTGATTTCCTGGGGATGCGTGTTCCATTTTGCAATCTGAAAGACAGATTGGGTAGGTCCAAGAGCAAGGACAGTTTGGCTATATGACATAATGATCATTCGCCTGAGAATCCAGCCTCTTCTATACATTGCCAGTGAAACAGTGCATGTCTCCTTTCTGCAATACCTCTGACAGACAAGTGCAGTATTATGATTAACCAGCATTCTTTTTTGCTGCTTTCTCTTTCTTGCACTGCGTTTGGGTAAAGAGGAAAACATCTGGGACTGGCACAGTGGCAGAACTGTTCAAACACCAGCTTTTTTGGCAGACAAGCATCCCTAGAAGTAAGAAAGCTCTGGTTTCAGAGTGAAAGCTCTGGTTTCAGAGTGAAAGCACAGGATGTAGCCATCCTTTTTTTTGGTTATAAAACTTGGGAAATCTGTGAACCTTTCATTCATGCTCCTTTTCCATTCCACCCAATAGCAATTCTTCCTCCTAAAGGACATGGGTAAGGAAAGGATTTTTAAGATGGAACTGTTCTGATTTTTCATAGCCTGAGCTTAAGTGTTTCATCAGTTTAATTCCTGATACCTCCAGTCAAATGGAGGATGAGCCTCACAAAATACTGGATCAGCACCATTAAATCTGCAAATATCTAACAGATAGGTACAGCCTAATTGGCCCTCATGTACCATGTGAATGGATTCAATTAGTCAGCTGGTTAAGACAATTCCAGCTCAGAGAATGTCTGTAGGCCCTACAGTTGCAAAAAAATATAATCTTATTAAACCATTTATTTTCTTATATTTTTGCCTCTTTTCCTGACTCCTCTCTGAAACTGACACACTCAGTACTTGGCACTTACCTGGCAGGAGAACATGTCAACAAACCAGGCCACTCTGGCTCAGCAAGCCACTTAGTTCATTATGAGTCTCTTTGTTTCCATTACTGACCACAGGATGGAACAAGTATGTTTGATTTTCTTATAAATATCACCATAATACCAGACAGGGAGCCCAAACCATTTGCTTTGAGGTAGACACTGTGGCATTCTTTTCTGCTCAGTAAATGGAAAACTGCTATGCTGCAGACGCTGAGATGGATTCCTCTCTCTGCTCCAGTGTAGGAGAGGATTAGAGCATTTCCACTGAAAAAGAACAATATATCTCCTAAACAGTGCTGGAATTCACAATAAATGGATGTATTTATTGCAGAAGAAATTTAAAAACACATTTTGAAGTAGTTGTCCCATAAAGCAAATCACCAAAACCTGGTCAGAGTAAGGAAGCACAGGTTTGGACAATTAAAAGTCCACAAAAAGCAACAGAAAGGCCTTTCTTAGCTTCAACAAAATTTATCTTTAGTCAAAGTTAGAGGCAAAGGCCTCCTTCATCTCAGTGCTTTAGCCTTTGCCAGTTTCACTTTAAATAACAGCAAAATCTGTTTGCTTGACTCATTGTGTTTGTGATCAGATTCTCACAGATCAAAGGTCCTCGGTTTTGTTTCCCAAGCCATCATCCAGCAGCTGCTGGAGGGTAGTGAATCACCTCGTGTGGACTATTGCCCTTTCTGAGACAGAACCAGACAAGTTCAAGATGTTCTTTAATTTCTAACCACTTAGTCATATCTCTGCAAATGAGATATATGAGTCTGCTACTAAGGCAATAACTGGACATTTGCTTTGTTCGAAGTGGAAAAGCTGTGGTTTTTGAGGATACTATTAGGAAATTTTTCCATTTTGCCATATAAATGTAGTTGTCATGATCATGGCTCTTGCACAAATGCAAAGCCAAAAGCAACTATAAAACAGGTCATCTTCTCAGGTCGTATCACTAGATAACAAATTCCCATTCACCTCCCTAGGAATGAGGATTATGATCCATATGACATCTGTCACCCTTCAGGCCTACCACAATCATATTTGTTTTCCCCTGTGCACATTTGGGCTCTTTTTAGGTACCACACAGGTCTGTTGAGACTAAATGGGGATTTTCCTTTCAGCTTTTGTTATTGGTCTGCTTACATACAGCTGCTACTTAGAAAAACATCACATTATTGGTCTTACATATGGCTACTTAGAAAGTAGGAAGTAATTCAAAATCAGCATAAGACAAAGCTTATGTTGCCTTTTCTTCTTTTTCTCACTTTTTATGCTGATCAAGGGAAATGCTACTCACAGCAAAATCTTTGAATATGTGCATGCTCAGTAAACAGCATAAATGCAAAGTTAGTCAGGCTTTCAAATATTAAACTTAGTTTTGTACAAAATCTCCAACAAACCTTTGCAGTAACTGCAGGGACGTGAAGTGCTGTACAGCTAAAAGAGTTAAGGCTTTGGGAAGAAGAATAAGATTTTGCATTGCCATAGATGAATACTGTTGAGCTCTAATATGTTTTGAAATCTTAAGCCTAATATATATGTTTAGGGAACAATAAGAAAAGCTGGCTAAGGCAAGTATGTGACTGTTTTACCACAAGTCTAGAAGTAGTTAAGTCAGCTTTTTTATAACCTTGTTATTTCTATATGTTACTTGCCAGTGCTTTAGCACAAATCAGCTTTCTTTTTCCAAAGGATTTTGGAGCTAGCAGTTAATCTTTACGAGAAATGCAAAATGCATTATGTCATAACATGCTGACACACATCTACATCTGAGCACAGAGGGGGTGTCTTGAACAGACTAAATCTTCCCAGATGTAAGTTTCCTTTGGAAACCTATTTAATACTTTCATTCTGCCAAAGGCCACAGTGATTTTCATTGCAGCTCTCCTAGCTTATTTCTTAATTCATTTAACAATGTCCAGAAAGTTAGAAGCAAATATAAATGTCATTGTACCCATATGCCTTCAATTTTTTCGTCTCTTTTGCTTCTGTTAAATAATGCCATCTACTGTAGAATAATTGAATGACAACCTTTTACAAATGCAGAGAAATCCACTTGATTTTCTTATTACTGTAAAATTATGTTAGTCATTTTGTGACACATTTCAAATTTCCATCGTTTTCATCAATATTGATTAGTAAAATGTGGAAAGGTGAGTATTTCCAGTGTGAAAAATTGGTGACTGAGAAAAGCTTCTGCTTCAGAAAAGGGCAACTGTCTTGAAAACAATCCTTTCTAACCAGCAGGTCAAAAATATGGGAAAGATGGCCCTTTTCTGCTCCCCATTCAAGTATCTGTCCTCTTAACTTTAAGTCAGCAGGAACACATCTCTGGAAATACCAAAAAAAAACCAAAACAAAAAACCCAAAAAACCCCAACAACCAAAACAAATCAATGAAAATTAAGTAAGGATGAAGAAAAAAAATGACATGAAAATGCAAACTCTTGGATATAAATTTACTAGTGAATAAGAAAATTGCTGTCTTAAACACATAGTTAAAAACAAATTGTGGTTTTGAAAGCGTACAAAAGTGCTGAGAGATGAAAATGTGAATTTTAAAAATAATAAAACACATGGGTACAGAAGTGTGTACACTATGCATTTTTTTATACGTATATGCAGTTCATATAACTGTACATTACATGTGCACACAGTATTATGTTCTTTTAGCTCTATAGAATGGTATTTTTATTTAGTGATTATGTATCAATTATGTTTTGCCCTAAACTAAAGAAAAATCGTCTCTTCCCTTCCTCATTACATTTGTAAATGAGAAGGATGTTTTAACCTGTGGAGCTGGGAAGTACTTAAGTGGAACGACAGCTGAGTACATAGCTCTTGGGTGAAGTGGATCTATGCCCACCTGTGTTCCCCAGGGTGTATCCAACCAGCTCCTTTTAAAAGGATAGCAAGCTCTAATCTCCCCTGTATCTTTGGTGGTATTCTGCCCCTCACAGTATACTGCTGTTGAGGTCTTCCTCTGTACTGTGAACCACTTACACACTGAGCTACTCAGCTTTTGATAAGTCAGGTTTTTCTATGTGTTTTTAGAGAGATTGCAAACAAGATTTCATTTGTAACGCTGCACTTGCATTTATTTTTGAGACTTTTTGCATCTTGTTGTTCTGATCAAGCTGGTGGTAGAACCAGCTCTTAGCCATAAGACAGTCAGTGTTTTGTTGTTTGCTTCCTCTAAAACTGAAGTGCAGAAATAACCTAAGTTGGTGTATGGAGAAAGCCTGTACCAGAGTTGATATTAGGAAAAGAAACCTCCTGTACCAGGCAGTGCCGTGCTCCAAGACTCCCACTCTGGCTCTCCACCGAGTGAGCCAGGAGGTCTTGGCTGTATTCTCCATTGCCCTTCCAGAGCTCATATGAGGAGGTGATGTATTTCATGGGTGACAGAGGAAAAAGTTTAACATGGATGAGAAAAAGCAGCTCAGTGAGACACTTAGAAGGGAGTAGAGTCTGAAAATCTAAGCTCAGTTGAGTACATGGCAATAAAGAAGGTGAACTGTTCAGGTACAAATGGCAAGAGGATTCAGGGAAGATGAAAAGGAAAGTTACATGTTATGGGAAAGATGCAACCTAATAGAGAATAAAGGGACTGAAGCAGAAGAAGAATGAGAAGAGAAGAAACACATCCAAGTGTGTACCATGCCAAATAGCATGGGCGCGGGTATGGAAAAAGATACCCACAAATACAGAGAGAAAATTAAACAAAGAATGTGAAGAGAAAATGGAAACCAGTGTGCTAATGCAGTAGTGGAAAAGAGAAAAAGATGAAAGATGCCTCATGGGAAAAAAGAAAAAGGGACTACATAACCCATAGGAATGGACTGCATTATAAGTTTGGACTCAGCTTTGTACTACATGATTATGACCATTACAACTCTTTGATGGTATTCAGAATTTTCTGTCTGGAGCCAGTGGCAATTTTAATGTCAGGGCTTTGAATTACAACTTTTGGGTTTTTTTCTCTTTTTGAAGGGTGATGTGTAGTCAGTAACTTATTTGATATTAAATTTTTAAGGACAGTGCAGGTACACAGATAGCACTCTCACCAGACTTTTTTGTTTGCAAACTAAATTATTTCAAATTATTAATGAAAATAAAATCTTATTCTGTTATTTAATATGTTCACTAATACTATCTATTTGCTGTCTATTATACTTCCAATAATTTCTACAAACTTACAGGGAGGTTGTCTAAATCTGTAGTGTTATTTTCATATTGGTTTCTTAAACATTCTAGATGTTGTTTCTCTGAGAAAATACAAACCCACAATTAAATGCTGGAAGCTGCTTTTCACCAGTATCTTCAAATTCATTATCTACAATAAATTTGATCAGTAGAGTATCTGTAGGAAGAAATTCACAAATCCATAAGTATTAGCGACGAGCAATGTTTTTTCTAACTATGCCGACCCTTGTAGCATTTGAATGGGGCTGATGACACAATAATTGCAAACTATTTGGGCACTTAATGTGAACATTCTTTTACATCTATCACATGGTTGGCTTTCAAAAACACTTTGAAAACACTTGGTGCTAGCTGTTGATGCAAGATGCTAGCAACAAGAGTGCCTGCTGGACAGATGGCTCATTCCACATTCATGTGTAAGTGATCATGTTGGCACATGGGGCCAATGATACACTTGTTTGAGAAATTTGGCACGTTTTCATTTTAGCTGCAGCAGAGAATTCAACTGCTAATTCCACAGTAATTCAGTTTGACATTAAAATTACTCAAGAAAGAAAATTATCACAGATTTAATTGGGCTTTGGATCAGCTCCAGGAGGTTTCCATTGATGTCTATTTATAGACTCAAAGCTGACTGCAGTTAATGTAACAAATCCTCCCAGTGTCTGAGGAGAAGCATTTTGCCTTTTACCTCACATGCATAAACCATATTACAGTAGAAAATAAAACAGAGTAAACCGTATTACAGTTGAAAATAAAACAGAGTACTCAATAGCTTTCATGTTATGCATCTTTGATTTGGAAAACACATTTGAAATCAAATTGAACACGATTTTGTCTGTTTTTCTAGCTGCAGGATGTACTCATCTTGGGCAGGTTTATGCTGACAGGGATGTCTGGAAACCAGAGCCATGCCAAATCTGCGTGTGCGACTCAGGATCTGTTCTCTGTGATGACATCATCTGTGACGATCAAGAGCTGGACTGTCCCAACCCAGAAATTCCCTTTGGAGAGTGCTGTCCAGTTTGCCCTCAAACAACACCTCAACCTACAAGAGTAAGCTTGTTCACAATGCTGTCACGTTGGTGTTGCCACTTTCTTGTCCCATGTCAATCTCATTTTCATTTAGATACTCTTAAACACTTTTCAGTGTTAAGCTTGCCACTTTCTGACTGTAGGCAAATACTTAGAATGGGCAAATTTTGCCAAAACAAATCTAAAAATACAGCTTGAACTTTCACAGAGTTTTATCATTTTTGTTAAATTCAAGAATAATTCTGTATTCTATCAGAGACTTGGTACCAGATCTGATAAAATACTTTTTAGTAATTTGGGCTATGCAGCTGAAAGCATGGAGTCCTTCAACCCAGTTTTACATAGGCAACAGGCATAAATGAATAGTAGAAAGGGATAGAGGGCATCTATTAGCTATTACATTTTTAATTTTATGGGGAAGCATAGGAATAATGCAAACAGCTTATTTGAGGACTGCATGCTCAATCTATATCCATGAAACTAATGCCACCAGAGTTCAATTTAGGCAATTTTCACAGGATACTGCAAATCTGCATTTCTTATCAACTCAATTCAGCATTATCTGAGAATAAATTTCCTTTTGCAGAGTTATTGCTGATTTAATGCCCACTAAAGAAAAGGTGATTCAACCTTACATCCCTAATTTATCACATCTTGTTTATAGACCAACAATATGTAAATCAGTTGCAGCAACTTAAGCCCAGGAAAATGAAGAATGCTAGTGCGTGAAAGTCCTCTGCCTAAACCCTTTCAATAAGTGAGCCAGCTGTAATGAGCTCTAAGGTTACCTGAACATTTCATTCTTTTTTAAGATCCATGAGATTCTGTTAAAGTACATAGATTTCCACAGGCAGATTGAAGATTCTTATCCAGATGAAAAAAGAGTGAAAGACGTGTGTACGGAAAAGAAAGGGAGATTTGTTTCTGAGCTCTACAGTATATCTACTTAAACATGAAATGTCATATACAAATACATCACCTAGTGTTAGTTGCCCCATGTTAGTGCAACTGTACTGCATCCACAATTACCTGAGCTATGTCACTGAACAGTTTTAAAGGTGTAAACAAATGATACATACAAGCATGCTGGAGATTTAAGCACAGCTCCCTCTCTTGTTGAGTCTAGAGACTTTTACTAGTTCTGTGGTTTCTGTCACTAAAGGACATGTGGGCTACTTCCTCCAGCCTCTATGTTTGATGTATTAGAGTTTGGTCAGCCCACTGGAAGCTGTCCTGCTGACTTTGGATGGTATATTGGCAAATGCCACTTTGAAAGCTGCTACCACTAGCAGCTGAATACATAAAAACTGTTCTGAACTGTTGAGAATGCAGATAGTGATGTGCAATTAAATTATTAATTGAAAAATAAATAAATTGAAGAAGTAAATCTGACAAATTAAAATTAGCTGCATTATCATGCTTAACATACTGGACTGAGAAGGATACAAGAAAACTGTCACTTGCAGATTTCCACAGTGGACTTCTGTCCCCGTCAAACACAATAGCAAAGCCCTACTGATTTTGTAAGTGCCACATTTTTGCCTAGAGAAGAGGTGTAGCTTTAAGGATGATCTGTGAAAATGCAGCTCGACTGGACAAAAATCCCACAGCTTTTTAATATACTGAATAAGAATAAATGGAATTAATTTGATAAAACTATATTCCAATGTTTAAGTGTGTTTACCTCTTGTTTATCTATGTACATATATTCAAGGTTTGGTTTCAGTTTTGTTTTCTTTTTTATTTTAATTCCTTTTCCTTTCTTTCCAGACTCCTGGAATAATCAGCCAAGGCCCCAAAGGAGACCCTGTAAGTGTAGTCTTTTCTTTTCCGAGGAAACTAACAAAATCAAGAGCTAATTCCTATAGTTCTATAGATGCCATTCAAGCTGCTGAGATACCCAGCTTTCACTGATGTCTGCACTATCTGCAGGACTGTGCCATAAAGTTATTTTGAAGTAGCCCTTTAGCTTCAATAAAACTCTTAAAAAATTAAACTGGAAAAAGAGAGAAAGAGTTTAGACCGAAGTAATTTGGACTAACTTTAGAGAAAGCTTAGTCCAAACTCTATCAGATTTATGTTATTGTTATGTTTCTTCCCAGTAGGGGGAAAAAATAAATTAAAATCTATGGACTCCACTGTCAGTATTGATTTAGATTTAGGAATTGATCTGTTTAATATTTCTAGTGTGTTTGATCAGTTGCACTAACGCTCCAGCAATTACAAAGTGTTTCCATGTGTGAATTTTGTCTACTGTCTGTCTTTCCTAAATGTTCAGTTGTGGCCTTAGTTATATGTAATAGCGAAAGTTTCCTACCACAGTTGCACAGGCTTAGTTACAAATGGAAGGATTTGTCCTGTGATGCCCTTGCAGTTGGAAACAAGTGACAATGTTTGTATCTGCTCTGTGTCTTTGCAGGGTTCTCCTGGAGCTCCAGGCAGAACTGGTGCCCCTGGCCCGCCAGGAGCGCCTGGGAGTCCTGGTGCTCCTGGCCCCCCTGGGATCTGCCAGTCGTGTTCCAGTGTAAGCGGAGGCGTAAGTCATCATTGCATTCAGCTTCTACCTTGTTGACCATAAGCATACAAAGCAGTACTGTAGGTACCTATCCCTTCAACCTTCATGCATATTTTGCTTTCAGTGGCACCTATCCCTTATTTGTGCCTTTGAAAAACACAACTGAGTGGTAGGTGATGTTTTCTTGGGTTTGGGTTTTGTCCACAAAATTTGTCTGGAGTGCAATTAAATCTCTGCCTTATCTTATTTTTTTAAATCTGTTGGAGCCAGATCTGAGGAAGGACTTATCTAATTCAGAAATAACCTGACAAGAAAGAAAGCGTGTGGGAGGAAAGATGTCCCCTCAAGCTTAATAGTTAGGGAACTCTCTTACTTTCCTATGGTTTATCCAATGCATGTTTAATAAAGAAACATTTCTAGGAGACTAGACTGAAACATAAGTCGTCTCCTTGCAGGGAAGTGCTGTTTGTCGTGCTCCCTCTTTATTTCTAGCTCACTTGAATTCTTTTCTGAAGAGTTGGGCAGAGTAAGCAAGAGAGCTAATTTTAATGAAAAGTTCTGTGCAGTTGGATTTGTTAAGGTAGCTGAGCCACAGCTAACACTTTTTGTCTCCTATCCAATGGAGCAAGCCTAGCTTTACAAGATGAGGTTGCTTTAGCACAAAACTGCTAAAAATTGTATGCTAAAACAATTGCTACTTTTGAATATAGACCAATGTTTATAGCTTCCATGTATGCTTCCCACTCCCAGGTAAGCCAAAAACTGAGGAGAGATGTCTTGCTTTAATTAATTCTGAAAGGGTTTGCATCTAAAGGACTAAGCTTCTGGAAGAGGTACCTATGGGTTCAGTTAACCAGTCTCAATAGATGCCACAGTAATATAAAAAGAGAGCTACTGATTTCGGGTTGTCAGATGCAGACAAAGGAGAGGGTGAAGGGCTGAATTAGTCCCCCATTCCAGTGCTGCATCAAAGTTGCGTGGCTGAATCCTGATGAAAGTGTGCTCCAACAGCACAAGAGTCTTCATGTACCTGGTCAGCAATGGGGCTGGGGCCACAGTGGTTTGGGTTATCAGGAAGAGCACTAAGTGTATTCAACTTTTTCTGCTCAACCAGTTATATGCCATGCACACACAAACTGTGTTAATGCCATATTACTTAACTGAGTTTGCTAGTATCTGCATAATTAAATCAACATGTTAGGAGGCTTACATGGGAATTCCTTGAAAAACTAGCTGTAGAATTTACAGTTTTCCTTTTCTAAGCAGTATTTTATGTAAACAGATGTATCAAAGGTGCTATTTGCTCTCAGGCCCACAGAACACATTTTTGCTCCATGCCTTAGACTGGAGCTTCCACTTGTTTCAAGAAAAATTGTCCAAAGCATTGAGGCTCGGCTGATTAGGCTCAAAATTGATGATTGTATTTGAATTATTTGGAATGACATAGTGAACGGGAAGGGAGAAAGGGAAAGGTGGGAAATGGCATTAGGAAAAAAGCGTAAAACTTAGTTTTCTGAGATGTGTAAGTTCCCACTCGTGATGTAAACTAAATTATTTGTAATTCAGCAAAGGACAGACTTATACATAGGTAAGAGATTTTTTTGCTACAAAATACTCTGAAATGAGACATTCATTAGTCACAAGTAAAAGGAATTAGGAAAAAAATCATAAAGTGTTATAGTCTTTAGTGCAACAGAAAACACTTCAGGAAAGAGACTAATAAAGAAAATGGGTTGAAAAAGCTTAATTAAAAGGAGTCAAACAAGAATAAGAGAAGAGTGGATGGTAATTTTTTGGTTCAGCTGAGGCCCAGCTGCCAAGATGAAAACAGGATGCATACAATGTAGAGAGCTAACATCACCATGACCTCAAAAGAAAGCTATTGGCTGGGTTTCTCTTATGGATTATTTACATACTTGACAGCTGTATGTCAAACAAGTACTGCTCAACAGATAATTATTTCCATGTGTTTGCCATACCAGTGCAAGAGAAGACTTATTTGATTCATAGCAATCAACCTTTTTTCCTTTTTCTTTTCTTTTTTTTCCCTTTTTTTTTTTTCTTCCTGTTTTTCTTTATTTCTTTTACAGAGTTTTTCTCCACAGTATGACTCCTATGATGTGAAGGCTGGTACAGCTGGTATCGGCTACCCACAGCCCATTGTAAGATGATATAGCCTTTTTTCTGTCTGGTTTGTTTTGCTTGGTTTTTTTTTTTAAAGAACAAATTTTCTGCTTGTAGATTATGCCTTGGATGTATGCATCCTGTTTTTAATTTAACAAGTTTTAATATAATTGTCGCCTGCAAGTGGAATGCAATGCAAAGTAGCGGTATGCTTGACAATATCATTGTATTAACTGTAGGTCATCTGGGGTTTTTGCCTTTCTTTCTTCCTTTCTTTATCATCTTTTTCTTCCTCTCTCTCTCTGTTTTACTTTCTCATGCTATCTAAATATTTATCCCTTTCTCCCTTGCATATATTTCTTGTTTATCTGCTTTGGTATTCTACTAATTTCTTCCCTCCTGCCACTTTATAACCTCTTCCATTGTCCCTAATCTTCCTTTACCCACTCAGCAGCATTCTGTCTTTACTCAGTATGATGCTCCATACTTGTTTACTTTCCCACAGCTCAAGTTTGCCTGATAACAAGTGAGTAAACCCCTCTTATAATCTTTTTTTCATGCCAGAAGCAGTCAAAAGCCTTTAACTTCTTCTTTTTACAATTACCATGTTTTTACCCACAGCTATTCAGACTGTGCACTGAGGGTGATGTATCTGCCTGCTAGGCCTAGCCCAAGTTTTTCACAGTTTTTTTTTAGCAAGATAGAGCATGGATTGACTGAAAGAGTTATGCATGAGCTATGCTTCCTGTCTAAAATACATTTGAGTGTTGTACCTCATGATTTTCTTTTTAGGCACTGGGATTTAGAGATATTCATCACCAATTACAGGAATTGTCCTTGATTTAGGCAATCTGCTACATAGAGGATATGGTGAATTGCTACTATTTGAAATTGGCTGCTGCTTCATTAAGCATAATCATTCTCAGTCCAATGCTGCATAACTAGGTTTGGGTATTGTGTTGTAACAGACCAAAGCAATTCCAAGGAAAAGTGTTATTTCTCAGGGTTCCATCAGATCATCTTGTGAAAAAAATTTTACTAGTAATGACAGCTGTTTATCTTGAAATAGAGTCCTTTATTTTCTCACCTTTATTTAAATCTCTTTATTTCAACTTTCTTCATTTGCTAATATGATCATGCATGTGTTGGTCTTCTTCAACCATCCACTTTTGTATTTGTTTATTCATTTATTAATATTCAGCTCCTCACAGTTTTTGCTCACAGCTTATATATCATCAACGTTTTACTGCTTGGTGTCTTAACGTAGGATGTGCTGAACCAGGCAGATAACCAATTATGTTATTTATTATGGCTACTCCTCTCCATTTTTGCATTTTTTCTCCTGGAGGTTCTTAGTGATTTTTTTGTGCTCTGTCCCCTGGACTTGGGTTTAATAAAAAGCCCTAGAATGCCTTCAGCCAGGATTGTCTGTATACTCTCAGCTCATATGGTCATTTATATTGTACCATACAATACATGACTGCAAAGTAAGTAACAGAGCAGTTACAGGCAGATGTGACTAAAATTGCTAGAACAAAATAATGTTTGTCTTTAACAGTAGACTAATTTCTTTATTAATGTATAAATTTAATTTATCAATTTTCAACTTAAACAGTTTGAATAAATACCCAAACTAAAATAATTTGGAAGAGTAATAAATTTAGAAATGTCAGCTATAGCACCAACATTTCTCCATGGGTGGTTACCGTGCCTGGTATTTCCTTGGTCACACATCTCTCCATTACTGTCTTCATGGTGCCTTCCCACTGCTTATAGACTGATTTGTATTTTACATCACAGTTTCTCTTTACTTGCTTGTACAGCCTCCACTCATGTCTTTCTTCTCCCACCAGTGAACATATTCTAACTGAAATAAGCACATTTGTTCACAGTCTGGAGATGCTGCAGCAAGCAAATGTCATATGTATCAGTTTATCTCCTCAGTGTGCACCTTGAAAAAAATAATGCCTTGTTTGTTTATGGCTGTATGTCTAATCAATTGATTGCAATTGGTGAGTTGATGGCTCCTATTCATGTTCAATCAAACTTTAAAGAATTAGCAGCAACGGACTGCTCATTGTACTCACGCATTGAGGGCAACCTGATTTACCCAGAAACTAACTGCTGTGCCACTTGGTGTGCTTCTGGTCCTGGGAAATAGCAAATATTACAACTATTCTCTTTGTTTTAGACAAAAGACAATCTGTGAACTAGTATTAACATAATATATTTGTAATGTAGTAGTATTCTATACTGAGTATACCAGTATAGCATAGCAATACTATTAATCTCATATTACGAAAATTAGGTTCACATAACATATATAATACATGACCTTTTCTGATAGAATCTAAAAATATCCCATGAAACACATTATGTGCAATATTAAGCTATGGAATATACTACCAGTACTGCAGCACACATTGATTCTCATGTAATTTGTATACTTCAATTGTTTCGGCTGTGTCAAATCCATGAACGGTGTAACAAACCTTTTTTTAAAGAACCACATATAACTGCAGTAAGCCACTGTGTTAATTTTCAAATGTTTCCTGTTTTGCAGTATCAAATGCTTTCATGGCTGTTGCTATTGGAATTAAAAATATTATCACTTTTCCCAAATTGAGAATTTCCTCAATATTTTACTTCCTTGCTACCCGTTAAAATAAGGAAGAGTATTACTGATTTGAATTAAACTATATAAATTATCGAGGTTTCATCCTCCAAGTCCTTTAGTTAGTCCAGACATCATTTCTTTCTTATGGCTTAGTACTTTTAAAGCTCAGAAGAGATTTCATTGGTGAAAATGCCTTATAGGCAGTAACAAAAATATGACCTTAATTCAATATACCTCTAAGTCCTACGAAGTCTAGGGTCATAAACAGTGTTTATTATACAAAGTTCTTCTAATGGTTTGTTTATGTATATATAATATAGCTTCTGAATGCAGGTGAGAAATTTCAAAAATAGTTTTAGAAAGCAAAATCTGGCAAGCAAGGATATTAGTGCACTTTGGTTCCAGCGCTGAAGATGTAAGATTAGGCTAATAAAGCTCAGTTACATGGCAGAGAAGCTGAAGCTCATCTACTGTCTAACAAATTGAGTTCAGTTATCTATTCTTCCACTATAGGTAGCTAAGAAGCTGAGCTGTGGGCATCCTTCTGGGTATTTAAGGAAGGGGAAAAGTGACTTAAATGAAAAAAAAACAACCTGGAAAATATCTTGTGGAATAAGTTAGCTAAAGCTGCAAAGAAAAACCCAGTGACCCCTTTTCTGTAGAGACTGTAGGTACTAACAATGTGTTTAGCAATGTGTGTGTATGTTGCTGCTTCTCTTTTACTGCACCAAGCGCATGTCACTGGATTTTTCTCCATACTAATATGTAAAAATTTATTTCACAGTCACTGGCAACTATTGCAACTACATTAATCTTTATAGTTGTATTACATTAATATAATGACTATCTTTTAATCTACACTACAGAGTGGCTTTCCAGGACCCCCTGGTCCCAGTGGCCCTCCTGGCCCACCTGGTCATGCAGGTCCCCCTGTAAGTAAAATCAACCTTTCCATACTTATCTCATATTTAGTCTTTTTTAATTCAGCTTCTCCTTTTCTCTGTCATACATATGAGGTAATTTTCAACTGATAAATTAAGATACCATGCTGAAGAATTTTTTCTGTGGGGTGTCAGCTAAGATTATCTTAAGACATGCAACTGCCTGTCAGTATTCCCAAATGTTTATTTATCCAAATATTTGATAGGTAAAGGAAAGTGGGAATCCTAATATAGATTCAGGGAGCACAAAAAGGGTCTGTGGTTTTTGATGTACAGCTCTATTTAGAGTTGAAGTTTTAATTCTTTTTTCATGGAAGCATATTCTGTTTGGTTCTGCTCATTTGTTCACATTTCTGGTTACTCTTTTCCTTACATTTATTATTACAAAATGTAGAAACACCATGAAATGATACATGTAATTGTTCATATCTTAACAATTTTCTGCTGTATTAAAGGGCTCTGCTGGATACCAAGGTTCCCCTGGAGAACCAGGACAACCCGGCCCTCCTGTACGTATACATTATCTATGACTGTATATGTTAAAGGCATGATCATCATTGGAGTGGGTTGAAATTTTAGAGATAGTTCTGGCTATTTACTACTATGTATGTCAAATGTACAAGTGTTCTATAAAACCTAATCTTTAATTTGAAAGAAACAGTGGTTTTTGTTATTATAGTTAATATCAATTATTTTTCTACAGGGACCTCCAGGCCCTGTTGGAATGATAGGCCCAGTTGGTCCACCAGGAAAAGATGTAAGTTCACAATTATTCATCCAGTGATCAATAAATGGGAAGAAAGAAAATTCATTAAATGGTAAAACAGCAGAGCACATTGATACCATTGCATTTAAGAACTCTCATCATTTCCTTATTTCTTAATTTGACATGACTGTAAAAATGTAGATTTGGCTTACATTAGGTATAAATGTCCATTCCAAAAAAGTTCCAATTTCAGTGGGCAACTTGATTGACACAATTAAAGGAATAAAAAAGAAAAGAAAAAGAAAACTTAAACATTAAATATGTTATTTTGATCTGGTACAAAATACATTAGCAGTTATGAAGATAATCAGACAGTAGTGGTAGTTGTCTGATTCCTTCAGATCTTGCTTTGGGAGTTAAAGCTGTTAAAACCATCTTTTATGTCACAGCTAGTAGTCCCAAAGAATCAGTATAGCACAAGGCAGGACAAGCAGCAAAAGTTTTTGTACATTTTGGGCGTATCACCATGAAAAATAAGTTTTCTGTAAACATCTCTTCCTAAAAGCTGGCCTGAAGTAAACTAGATTTTAACCAAAATCTTGTTAAAAATTGAGTTTATAAATACTGGCAACTGTTTTTCAGAAGGCAGTCATTTAGTGAGCCATCACCTTGCTATAATTTTCCCCATTATCTTTGGTGGGAGTTTCATCTGCTTATTCCACCTCACCTTGATTTACTAGGATTGGATCTTTGCCAGTAACTGAAACGGTAGCAAAACAGCCAAAAAAAAATCACTTTCTTTCAATAGGGAGAACCAGGCAGGCCAGGCCGAAATGGAGACCGTGGAATCCCTGGATTACCGGTATGAAAAAGCCCTCAATAACAGGTCTTCTAATCAAGGTTTTGTTCTCCCAATTTACATTAGTTGTGTGAACATGACACACAATGAACATTTGCTTGTGCCCTTAATACAGTAAGTATGTGATTTATTAATCTATATTTGTGTGTTTAGGGTCACAAAGGACACCCTGGAATGCCTGGAATGCCTGGGATGAAAGGTCAACGAGTAAGTACTGAGTATATTGAGTATAGCTGAGTTTGTTACTCTACTATGGTGCTGAACTGTTGTGCTCTTTCAGCCATCAATTCCCAGCTAAAGAGACTGAATCACAGAATTAAAGGCAAATTTCTGGACAATGCAATCTGACATTCCATAACAAAGACCTTAAATTTTATCTAGTTACCTCAATTGTAAAGCTTCATCCCAAATGCTGGGCTGAAGCATGCTTTCCAGAAAAACACCCCCTGTTAACTAATAACCATGGAGAGGTGGAGGATTCAGAACTGTCTTTTCAAAAAGTGTTCCAGTAGCAGGTAGCACTCACTATTAAAAATATGTCCCTTTATATGAGTTTGTCTTGAAGCTTAATATTTTGCTGAGAGGAATTAAGTTTTCCAGAATGTAAGGCAAATACTATTCACAGATAGATATATATATATATAGATAGATATAGAGATACATATATATATTCACAGTTTACCTTTCCTACAGGGTTTTGATGGAAAAGATGGTGCCAAAGGTGACAGCGGTGCTCCTGGTCCAAAGGTAAAAAACTATAGTGTCATCTTTGTAATAGGTAGAGTAATACCCTCTACCATTTGTTTTATAGATATGCTTTGCATATTACACAATTCTAAAAATCCATCAAACGTTGAAGAAACTCACATAATATCTCCATGAAAAGAATTGAGAATCATTCCTAAAAGTAAAACATTCTGAACTACATCATGTCCTGATTTTGTAGCTGTATTAAAGATGAGATTCCAAAATCTCATGCCTGGACATGCCTGGACCAGCTGACTTTATTGCATAATATTGAAGGATCAGGACTTCCTGCTTTGGTTTTTTCTATTTAAATATTTTGTTCTGGCACTTGTTTAGATTTCTCAGACCTCACAGACCTCAGTTCATGCTGAGGACACTGAGCATCATGCAGAGAGGAGCTGTCTCATTTTTATGTCTCTTCCCCTTGAATAAACCGAAAAATGTCCTCACCAAAGTTCAGTCTGCCATCAGTGTTTTCTTTCCATAACAGGGTGAAACTGGTCTTCCTGGAGTAAATGGAGCACCGGGCCAACCGGTAAATATGCGTATCCTATAGTATTTAAATGGATGTGCTACTGGCATTTCCTGGTTAACAGAGTTCCTCGTCTTTCTTTTAACTATAATTACCCCACCGCATTCATTGAACAGCACTGAGATATGCAAATAACAGCAATGTCTCTTTGCTCCACCATATTATTTTGGAAGCCATCTAACTGACTCACTTTCTATGTTTTCTAGGGACCAAGAGGTCCAGCTGGTGAAAGAGGAAGACCCGGGAATCCTGGTGGCCCAGTAAGTAATTGCAGCTGTTTATCTTACCCGGAAGCAGCACATATTTGTTTCAATATGTTAAGAATTCCTGACATCATAGTTTTACTTTAAAACAGTTGTAATGCAAGGGATTAGAAAACTGTATACTGTCTGTAAATGAATATATAATATAACGTATGTATGTAAATACATGAAAATCATACATTCCGTGTCTTGGGTAGTTCTTGGCACTCAGCACCTCTCTTGTTTCTGTAGGGTGCCCATGGTAAAGACGGATCTCCAGGAGCAGCAGGCCCACCTGTAAGATGACTTAAAAATGTTTGATTTTAAGTATTTGTGTTACTCAAGTCTTGTTACTTCTAGCTGATGCTCTGCAATGCTAGCAAACCTGAGGCTGGGGTTGCAGTGGTTTAAGCATGAGCACTTTAATTAATTATATTTCATAACTGTATTGGATGGGATACTTGAAATGTGCAGTGCAATAGGATAGCTTTAACACTGAAAATTAGAAAATGCATAAACCCTAAACCAGATTATTGTCAGAGAACATGTAGATTAATAGAATTGCTGTTCTCTATGCTGATCAAATTGTCTTATCAAATACATTATTTAGCTGTCTAAGTTGAGCAAAAATTTTTCTTTCCCATCTGCCTAGAAACCTGATCATGTTCACTTGTATATGTTACAGCTACATTGGCATTTTTTTCCCTCCTATACCTTTCTATAATTAGAACAAATTTTGAACATTTTTTATAACTTAATCTCTTTAATGATAGTTTTCATGTTTTGTTTTTTTAATTTGCGCTCAGAAATTTAGCTGAACATGTAAAAGTCAGGGTAAGTAAGATGTAGATGTGATATTTTAGGACTAGCCAAACTTCACCTTCTACAGCGTGAATTATATTTGCCATATTTTGCCAGGTGTTTCCTTGCTCAGAGAAAAATCCCATAATCAGACATTTTTTTAATTTAAGGTTAATTCCATATGGCTTTTACCTTTTGCATGAATAATATTTCTTTCACTTTTAAGGGTCCCCCAGGTCCCCCTGGAACTGCAGGATTTCCAGGATCTCCAGGTTTTAAGGTATTCCACTAACAATGCATACTAATATAGCATTTGGTCCTTTCTCTAGTTAGCCAGTTTATGCCATTATACAACTTTATTTTCTAAGTCCTCGGTTTCCTGGTTGCTATTACACTGGTTGCAAGCCTAGAACTGGTGTGTTTTCATATGCATCACAAGAAACAAACCCTATCCTCATCATCTTAATACCCACCCTAAAATACCATTAGGTGGTAGACCCAGTGTTTTATGCTGCATAATGGGAGGGCCTCAATTGAACTTCCCACAACTAGAGGAGCTGTGCCATATGTGCTGGCTGGAACGCAATGGATACTTTGTGCCTCAGCACAGTGCTGATTTGGCTCTTGCACTCAGGTGCTAATGATAATTTTTTCCAAGTTATGAAGATACCACAGTAGAGGAAGAAATCATGAAGCTAATACTGACTGCCCTGGAGACAAGGCTAAAATGCATGCATTTTCTCCTTTTACTGTTTTTCCATAGGGTGAAGCTGGTCCTCCTGGTCCTGCTGGTTCTAGTGGTAGTCCTGGAGAGAGAGGAGAACCTGGCCCTCAAGGTCATGCTGGGCCACCAGGGCCTCAGGTACATGGGAACTGAGAAGTGATGGGCCAACCTGCACTTCAGAAAGCCCTACATGTCCTTTGATATAGTTCTAGGTTACCAGCACTGGTTATTTGCACATTTGTTTTTCTCAGGGCCCTCCTGGAAGAGCTGGAAGCCCTGGCAGCAAGGGTGAAATGGTGAGTACTCTTCATATCACTGTCTTTGGACTGGGCAGAGTCCAGAAATGCCATGCTCTCTTCATCCCCACCTGCTGTTCATTCTCTGCAGGGACCTTCTGGTATTCCTGGTGCTCCTGGTCTACCAGGGGGTCGTGGTCTTCCTGGTCCTCCAGGTACAAGTGGAAGCCCTGGAGCAAAAGGCACTCCGGTGAGTTACTAATATTCATCACACTGGGTTTACAAACAAATATGGTAGAAGTAATTCTAATACCATTAAAAGAAAACCCAAATATTGAATTTGTTCCATTCACTTGAGATGGTATAATAATTATTTTATAATAACAACAGGCAATTAGTTTTAGAAATGTATAGGATATGTATCTTTCAGGCATGTATGTATTACTATATATATAAATTATACATTAATGGTAATAATTACTTGCTTTGCTAAATTACCTGTCAATTCAGAAACACACAACAAAAAAATAGCTTGTCTAAACCAGGTACATTAGACAGAATCTGTTGTTTTAAAATCCCTATTAAACCTGTTTAAATTTACATTGGCTGAGTCCATAGTCCACTAAACCTAGAAAATTGTACCTACTCTTATACTGTCATTTGCCCCAGCAGGTTTTTTTCTGATAGCCTTACAACGCATGTAGTTCATTATCAGAGAAAATACTCAGGGACTTCAAGCACCTCAGTGATATCCGAAATAGCCCAGAAACAGTCATATCATTTTACTCAGTGGTGTTTAAGATCATATCAGTTCTTTCCTTTATTGGATTGTGAGACCTGTGCATCTCACATTCAGGTTCAAACAGTGCATACTAATTCCTTTGCAAAATGTGAAATAATAAAAATGAGTCCATAATTTGAAAGATACTATGTCTAGTTCTTAATATTTTACAACATCTAGTAGCTCTAGAATAATAGCCTGCTGCAACCCATAATGTGAATGGGATTTTTTCCTGTCTAGGGAGAACCTGGTAAGAATGGTGCAAAAGGAGATCCAGGCCCAAAAGGCGAGCGTGTAAGTGATATTAAAATGCATGGAGAGACTTATTCCAAGGAATTCTGAACCCTGAATCATTCTTCATACACAACCCAAGTGCGCGCTGTGTGTTGAGACTTCTCACTTCACTGGTGGGCTGGTTCCTTTGTTGTTGCTAGGGTGAAAATGGCACCCCAGGTGCCCCTGGACCTCCTGGTGAAGAAGGCAAAAGAGGCGCAAATGGTGAACCTGGCCAGAATGGCGTGCCTGGTACACCTGGAGAAAGGGTAAGCTTCTGTGGATGGACCTGTACATTTTGAGTTTGCACAGTGACATCAAACTCTGGTATTCAAAATAGTTTGAGGAGAAATTTGGCTACATATCTATTCTCAGGAAAATCCAGATATTAAACTGGATTACAAAACTGGGAGGAATTCTTATCTAGTTCTTCGTGTGAATCATTGCACTTGTCACTATCCCACTCTGAAATACATTAAATTATTTGGGGTTTTAATATCAAAGCAGCAGGAATCTTACATACCTGGAAGTTGTATTGAAAGATTTGTGCTGAAAAGCAACAATAAACTGTGAGAACTATATGGGGAAAAAAATAAATACAAATTTCAAAATTACTTCTTAGTGAACAAAAACGAGCAATCACAAAATTTCAGCTCTGGAAAGTGAAAATAATGCAATTTTTTTTCTACATTCAGGATATGTCCTTATGTCAACATTGTTAATAGGTCTGAAATGTCAATAACAAAGTTATTGTCAGGTTGTCTGTGTTTAAGTATCTTTACTGCCAGCAGGTTTTTTGGCTGGTAGATTCAATAACTTTCAAAAAAGCATTCTCACAAAGGAATTTCTGAATTGATTTATTCATTACAAGTTCTGTATTTCCCTTCCCAAAGAAATTATGCTGATCTATTTATAACTCCTAATTTAACAATTGATTCTAGTATTTGCTGAAGCTATGGTGAAACCAAAGATGCACAGTGAACAAATTAATCATACATTTTATCATTTTTTATAATTCAAATTTCTTGTAAGCATCAAAGATAGTAGTACATATAAATATTAAAACAATACAATAGAGCTTTTTTCAGTATTGAAATAGAAAAAAATAACTGTTAGAGAATGGATGTGTTATTTTAGGTATGAATTTAGATAACTCATAAAATAACAAACAGAGCAGGCTAAAAATAATGGAGGACAGGCTATGATTTAAACAGGAGGGTTATATCTAAAGAGACAATAGTTTTGTAGTTTCTTGCTAGAGTGAAAGGTCATTTCCATCTATTTATTTAATAAATTTTCATAATAATATGCCTACTGTTAAATACTTCACAAAAAGTAACAGTTGCCATTACTAAGTCACACTGCCCATAATATATATTTTGTTCCTTTGTTCGGCAGGGCTCCCCCGGTTTCCGTGGCTTACCCGGTAGCAATGGACTTCCCGGTGAAAAGGTATAAGTCTTTCTCTAAAAAAACGGCGAAACTTCTGGAAAATCCATTGAATTTGAATGGACAATTTAATGTTCAATATGATACTGATTTTCTTGCTGTGAATTTCAACATCTTTTTTAGGGGCCTGCAGGCGAACGTGGTAGCCCAGGTCCTCCTGGCCCCAGTGGACCTGCAGGAGAACGTGGACAAGATGGAGGCCCAGGACTTCCCGGAATGAGAGTAAGACAAGATGTCTCCAAGAAAATGAAATAAACTCTATTAGAGATGCCTTGTTTGAGATGATGCAATACAGGAGGCCCATTAGAACTTTTTTTCTGTTAATTCCTTTAGGTAGAGTACATATATTCATAGTGCAATAGATAACCATACAGAGACATGGAGAATTCAGATAACATCTGTCACAAGTGAGTGTGGAAGCTTAGATGAAGCTGAACATGATCCCCTGTTCTCAGAGTATGCCATGCACTATCATAAGATTACTTTAATGTGAATTAGCATTGGATGACTTTCTGTATTATCTGTTTACATTTTAGCAAATTTTATCATTTAGTATAAAATACACTATGATTATTGTAATATTTAATATTTGTCTTGTGTTTTTATATACTTCTATTTTTATTATTATTTAATAGGCTTAAATTTAATATTTAAATTATACATTAATAGCTATATTTCAGTACCCTTAAGTATGTTTATTGCTTATTTACAATTAAAATAAATAAGCTTTTGGTCAGGTTTTTATAGTACATATCAAGATTTTCAGAGATAATATATAGCATAGTATGCACAGGATGTAACAACATTGTGAACTATACTAAAAACTAGAAACTGCTGACAATAGATTTAAATTCAAAAGTCAGCTTGGCTGCAGACTTCTAGGAGCTAACAAGATTTTATTGGAAATGTAAATTAATAACTTAAATTATAACACAAAGAATATTCAAAAACTGAAACAAGTTAACTAAATTATGCTATAAATTATGTTGCTTTTAAGTAAAGGTACATAGTCAAAATTGTTTCATTCCTTTATTTTACCATCTGAAATTAGTTTTCTTCCCAAATAATGTAAGAACACAGTGGTTTTGTACGTTGATTAATATCCAATGCTTTGATTATATACAATGATTTTCAGAGAAAGCAGTGGACTTCTAACAAAAGAATTTGTTTGTTTTCTCTTATTATTCCCTTTAATGGGGGGGGTGGAGAATGTTTTAATCTTTATTAAGGAAGTTAAAATTAAGCAAGTAGGTTAAAATTAAGCAAGTATTTTAAAATGTATTTTTATATATTTATATATTGTAACCTAATAATACACTTTTTAAACTGAAGAATAACATTTTTTTTTTTAATTGTAGGGTTTGCCTGGAATTCCTGGAAGCCCTGGAAGTGATGGGAAACCTGGCCCTCCAGTATGTACATTGCACTAATTTTTTATACTAGTTCTCCTAGTGACCTTACTCTCACCCGACAGTATCTACATGACAGGTTGTTATCTCAGTCAGATTAATTGTCTCTTTTTTTGTTTATTTTAATCACTAGAGCACTTTACATGCTGTCTCATTGTAATAACCTTCTGCAAACCTTGACATTTCAGACTGTTTAAAATACAGAGTAGACAGAAGCTTAGTTGAAACACAAAACACATGTTTTGAATGACAATGTCTCTAGCCTGATCTCGTCCTCAGTCACTATTTAATATCATGGGTATTCATTTATTTCAGATTCATTTATATCAGATAGATATTCATTTATATCAGATGTCATGTCTTAGTTACTTTTTTGCTTATCCCAGGGAAGTCAGGGTGAATCTGGCCGCTCTGGTCCACCTGGCCCTCCAGGCCCACGTGGTCAACCAGGTGTAATGGGTTTCCCTGGTCCTAAGGGCAATGAGGTGAGTGGGATTTCTCCACATCTCCTGTGCTTATGCTTGATCAGTCACATGTTAAAATAAATTGCTCCATATAGGGGCTATTTCATACTGCAGCTTTATGTTATTGTATGCAGTATTTTAAGTGTGATCTTTCTCTTTTGTAAGGGTGCACCAGGTAAGAATGGAGAAAGAGGCCCTGGTGGACCACCTGGAACACCTGTAAGTTTTATTAACATTTTGTTTAATTATGTAATAATTTAATAATGAGATAATATTAATAATAATTTGGTGAGTCTTACAAAAATTATATTGGCCTATAACCATAGCCTAATTCTGTCTTTTTATAGGGTCCTGCTGGAAAGAATGGCGATGTTGGCCTTCCAGGTCCTCCTGGACCTACTGTAAGTGTTGTAGTCCTATTAGAGGCAATTACTAGTTATTGTCAAGGTGATCTGGCATCTACAAATAGGGACTGTAAATTTAAGGGAAGGAAAATATTTTCAATGGTATAAAGGAATTTCCTTTTTTGAAGACAAATAAAAGAGCTCTTCTTTGCCTTTAATAAATTAATACTCAAAACTTATCAAGGAGAAAACTGATTCAGGCGTACATGGTGTAAGCTGAAATGCAAAGTCAATTGAAGTCTTGGGAATCTACCACTTATTCAAATTGAAGCACATTATTGTTCCATTTAGCATGTAGAGCATTTCAGACTAGTATCAAGTATAACTGTTTCTGCTGAATTACATTTAACAGCTGGAGTGAAAAGAGCAAATGCTAGAACACAAAGATATATTAGTCCTTGGGATTGTGCAACATCATCATCAGATCACAATAAAAAGGCATAGATTAGAGGTGGTGTCAAGATGTTTATATGTTGAAATGTTCAAATTTCTTTTCGTCTTTTGTTTGATTCCAGGGTGCTTCAGGGGAAAGAGGAGAACCAGGACCAGCAGGTCCACCCGGCCTCCAGGTGCTGTGTGTTTATTCTTTATTAATTTCTGATTTTAGTCTTTTTAATAGACTAAAAAAGAAGAAGTAGAAACAAAGAAGAGAGAGAGGAATAAAGGGGCATCGAAACAATTTCATTAGGGTGCATGTCATCGTCTTTTGAAGTAAGACAGATCAACCAAAGTTGCGCCTTAAACATTTCATAATTGCAAACCAGCTGGCTAGCTTAGTAGATTATGTCACGTAGAACTTCCACCTATCAAATTAGCACCTTCTCCTTTGTAACAGATTGTAATGAGTTGAGCACACATCTTTCTGTCAAAAAAAGTCTGCTAGATAGGGAAATGAATGATTTATCTATGTAACTTGGATGATAATACGGTTCCTTCCAATAGGGATTGCCTGGTGGGCCAGGACCAGCTGGAGAGAATGGAAAGCCTGGAGAACCAGTAAGTAGTGATTTTTTTTTTTCTCTCTCTCTTTTTTTTTTTTAAGTAACAAAAAAATACATGATTTCATTTTCTAGATTACATTTCCGAATTCAGCTTTCAGCACTCTGCAGAGCAGAAAAGTCTGATTTTAGGAATAATAGAAGAGAGAAACAGGGTGCCAACCACAATGCAGATTTATTAAATAAAGTGCACAGATAACTTGCATTTATTTTCTTATAAACAGGGGCCAAAAGGTGAAATTGGAGGACCTGGATTCCCAGGCCCTAAGGTAAGTCATACAGCAAAGTTTCTTTAATGACTAGAATAAGCTAATAAACTATTAACCTGGAAACAGAGAATGATGCATTTCTTTGTCACAGGGTGAAAATGGTGTCCCAGGTGAACGTGGTGCACAGGGTCCTCCAGGACCACCTGGGACAAGAGGTGGGCCAGGTCCTGCTGGTTCAGAAGGTGCCAAGGTACCCACAGAGCTGCTTGTTTTCCTGCTGTTATGTCTAGCATTCAGGTGAATATTATTTTTTATTTTCCTAATAACTTTTTGTTACTCTTTAGGGTCCTCCTGGACCTCCTGGTGCCCCTGGAGGCACAGGGCTGCCTGGTTTACAGGGAATGCCAGGAGAAAGGGGAGCTTCTGGAAGTCCTGGACCAAAAGGGGATAAGGTAACACACCCACCCTCTGCTAATTTTATGCTAATTTGGTGTTAGCTTCCCAGATGACACTGGGTTTGTTCACATATTCACTTTTGTCCCTGTTTCAGAGGTGCTGACTGTGTAGCAGTAGTGCTGATTTAGCAGTGTTATATGCACCTGTATGTTGAAAATATGTAGGATTTTTCAGCTATTTTAATATATGCTAGATATTTTGCTGTTCTAGGTCTCTTGGGGGAGGGGTACATCAAAACAGTTCTAATGAAGCTAATTAAGAATGAAAATAGTTCATACCGGGGTAAACAGTTTGGAGTAGACTTCATTTTGAATGAATTTGGGTCTTTTTTCCATCAAATTATTCAGTATCTGATGCTGAATACTGGTCAGAATGTCATCCCCAATTTTAGATTTGTTTGATGACAATAAGGAAATCTGGTCATTGAGATACCATCAGTATCAGATCCTTTTCTCTGTCGTGCTTTAATTCTTCTCTCCCCACCCCGTGCTTGTCTTATGCTTGCTTTCTTGCTTATGTTTTTTTGTTTGTCTTATGCATGCTAGGGAGAACCTGGTGGCAAAGGTGCTGATGGCATTCCTGGTGCAAGAGGAGAGAGGGTGAGTAGTCTTTAAACATCTTTAAACAGTTACTCAATTAGCTTCACATCTATGCTTAGAAAATGATTAAATTTAACAGTTAATACCGTCTAGGAGAGGTGAAGCAGTAATCCCATTGTATTTTATTCATGTGGTACAAATCTAGTTTCATAAACTAAATTTAATACTAGCATTTTGTGATTACACCTTCTCAGGTAGATATAACAAATTTTTTTTGAACAAAAAAAATACAATTAATTGGGGCAATGCTTTGGAGGGAAAGCAGCAATACAAAAATACAGAAAATGTTACCAGCTTCCTAAATCTAGCTGATTGATGGGGAAAATGCTGGTTATAATGACACAAATGACATTACGACAGAAGTACTTACTATAGATTACTATATGTGATATATTTATACATCTATATAGCATATAAACATAAAATAGGCACCTGAAACATATACATGTATCTAATGAGTATGCGCAAGCAGTGTATGCATCAAAATAATGAGGGATGACAAATACGGAAATGCAGCTTGCATGAGTTGGGGGAGATATAAAAAATTAATTTTGAACCATAAAGTACACATTAAATTCTCAAAGAAGAAAAAAGTCAGGGAGCCTGTCAAGAGATGTTGAGCATATACTGAAGAAACGTGGACCAGTTATGTATATGAAAAGTTAGGGCAATGGATAACTTTTATTGCCTAACATTGAAAAAAACCCATTAACTACAGGTAGGTTTGGATTAGGTTGATGTGGTGGGAAAAAAAAAAGCTCTCTTTTGCTGCAGAATAGTGTGATCTTGGAGCGTCATTCCAAAATGTAGTGTGCGACAACACCCCAGCGTTGTAGACGTACTTCCATTTAAATATTTTAAGCTGTTTTTTAAACTGAAACATAAATGGAACAGAACAGAGGAATTAACATCGTCATATTTTGATACAAAATATATTATTTTCTAATTGTTTAGGGTAATGTAGGTCCCATTGGTCCTCCTGGTCCTGCCGGCCCACCTGGAGATAAGGTAAAGTATCTTCCATAATGGTGTTTGATACTGTAAAGAGTCACACCAGTGGCTGTCTCATGGAAAGAAGAAAAACACCTAGTAATCATTCTTGTTCCTTACAGGGAGAGACTGGTCCAGCAGGTGCCCCAGGTCCAATGGGCTCCCGTGGTGGTCCTGTAAGTGATAGTACTTTTCTTCCACTGTGACTTTATTATGGTATAGATATCGGTGTTGCACCTATCCTGTGAGGAACACATGTGGCTTGAGTTCAAAATAAAGTAAGAACATTTGGCTCTTGTTGACTCGGGATTTACAGGCACTAAGGATTTCAGAAAATCAGTGCTCTTAACATTGTAAAGGGGTTTGAGGGCTGCACTGATAGGTCAAGGCAAGTGTGCAGAAATAGTTGTTTCCATCTTGTCTTCCAGTTAAGCAAACTTTTAAAAATACTTATGTTTAGTTTTTAGATTGGTAAGACAGTGCTTTTGGATCTTAGTTGCATCTGGGCAACACCTTGGATTGTGCTCAGGGTTTTGCAGGTGTAACTGAGATCAGTTTGTCACACTTTAGATAGATAAATTATTGGATAATTCCTGGACAGCTCTTTTTAGAGCTCAGGAGCTCAGGTTAGGCTGCTTTGGTTTTTTTTTTTCCTTCCAGAAGCTGATAAGATAAGGAAACTAAAGTGCTGTTTATGGGAGTGTTCTCTAACTTATGAACTGAAGCCTATCTTTCTAACATCTTCCATTGCTGACATTGTTTTCTACAGGGTGAACGTGGAGAACAAGGTCTTCCTGGACCTGCTGGCTTCCCTGGAGCTCCAGTAAGTGTAAATCAAAAGCAATTGAATGTGATTGTCAGTGTTTATTTTCTCTAAGTTCATCTGCATCTCAGAAAGGCTTGAGGTAACTCCTTTAATATACATACTTGTTACACACATTTGATTCATTTGATACTCTCTGTACTCAGTCACACATAGAGCAACATTTCTTTATGCTTCCCTTCCTGTACTGGTAGACCAATAGAGTTCAACTGCATTCACATTTAATTTTGTATTTAAATTCCCTTTAGAAAAGTAGGGTTTCTTATGACAATGATATCATCTGTATTTTTGAGTTGTAATGTAATGGCACGAATTTTCTACAGGGACAAAATGGGGAACCTGGTGGTAAAGGAGAAAGAGGCCCACCTGGTCTAAGAGGAGAGGCTGGACCCCCAGGAGCTGCAGGTCCCCAGGGTGGCCCTGGTGCACCAGTAAGTTTTTCCTGTTCCTCATTGCTAAAGGAGAGGTTTCTTCAGCTCTCTCTCAGCCTCAAGGTGGTAGGGCCCAAGTGTAAACATTTGAAGTGCCTGAAACTTAATGGCACTTCCTACAATTTTAATTGACTTAACAAATCATTTGCTTTATCTGTATTTTCTATGTAGGGTCCACCTGGTCCCCAAGGAACAAAAGGAGAACGTGGATCTCCTGGAGGCCCTGTGAGTATCTCTTTGACTTAATCACTGATAAATGACTTTATCTATGACAAAACCCATCAGGTCAATGAAAAAAAGACCTTCAGTGGCTTTAAAATCTGCATAAATAAAGAATAATTAAAGTGTTCCAGAAACAGTAATTAAAGTTGAGGTGTTTAGTGATTTGGATTATATTGATTTTAATATAAGTAAGGTGCCAAAATAGCTTTTGCTCAATGATACAAATCTCTAAAATGGTTTATCTCAACTGTAATTAGATTTTTATGCTGCCCTTTTCAAGTTTCTCAGAGCCTATTAGTTTACCTTTGAGGAACATATTTCCCTTGAAGGGAAAATAAAAATTTAAATATTTTTTACTTCTTGTCCAGTTCCAGGACATTTAATTCATGTTTAAAGCAAAACATCTAAATATAATTCCAAGTCAGCTGTTATATAAAAATCGATTTGCTCACATTTTTCCAATCTTAAGAAAAATGTCACCTGAAAATATTGATCTCTTACAGGGTGCTGCTGGTTTCCCTGGTGCTCGTGGTCTACCTGGTCCACCTGGCAGCAGTGTAAGTTGTCTTATCACCTTTTTCTTTTATTCTTATCTTGTGGATATATTTAGACATATATTAATACATTTAACTGTATTAAGTTGTAGGTAACTTGACATGAATGTAACATAATCAAAAGCACCCTGAACATGATATTTGGACTTGGAGGAAAAAAATTCTGCAAAAGAGTTTCTCTCCTCTTATTTCATATGGAATAGCAATTCATTCACTTACTGTCTTGATACTCCTTCTATTATGGTTTGCTTTCCAAAGCCCATCAGAGTTAGTGGAGTCCTTCTCAGGTTCTTGAGTACTGCCGTTGGTGGTATATGTATTTGCTCTTTTATGATGCAAGAAATATTCAGTTCAGGATCTTGAATTGTTATGCATTTTCAAAACCACATTTTATAGATCACTGTTGAGATCTTTATTTTATTTTTAGTTGCCTGTAGCACTGAATGGCATTAAGATTTCATTATGATGGGACGGAGGAGTTTGGAAGGATTCTTGTAGCAAAGTTTTTGTCTTATGATATGGCCTGCCTCTGAAGTTTAATCTACCAGTGTGTAGTCCTAGTATAAAAATGTATGCTGATGCATCAGCTAATTCCAATATTTTGTACAATGTCTTTGAAGAAAAATTGTTTTATAATATCCTTATTTATTCAACATGCACCTACTTTTGACTCTTATAGTAAAAATTAGATTTTGATTTTTGATTCTTTAAAAATTAAGACAATTCAAAGAATACAGTGGATTTTACTATTTTAAAGTTAAAATTATGTGTTATCCTTTGTATGCTGAGATATAAAGTAAAAAAATCTTTTCTATTTGAATAAACAGATTATTATTTTCTATCTTTTAATTACAGATAGATGCAAATTAGAATATTGCTGAATAAAAAGAAAAAGTAGGATTTAATTTAAGGTACATTAAAGTCATCATAATTCTTTCCATTCATTGGCTATGCTGAGTTTTAATGAAAGATACTTCATTCTGCACATGTATGAGACACCACCTTAAAGATATCTGGCCCAAGCGACTCAATAAATCAGCAAGGTCTGCTACTATTCCAAATTTCTGTGGCAGAGCCATAGGTAAGGAATATGTATCCTGTGTTGGATGTATTACAGCCACTGGGCATCCAAAACATGCAGGTGTTGCATTATGCAAAATATAAGTCCAGACAGCAGGGAGAAAAAAATGTTTTGAAAGTGGAAGGTGGAAAGATTCTTTTTATAAGACCAGATCAAATTTGGGTGAATAGAGGTTGGGCCCTAAATCTGCCTTCAGGCAATGACTCAAGTCTGGCTGGCTTTCATAAGGAAAGACCAGTTCCAGTAATTGTGTGCTACTGGTTCGGATAACACAGCTTACGCTTTTCTTTTTAAAACCCTTTTTAGGGCAGCCCGGGTCCCCCTGGTAACGCAGGCCCTGCAGGCAAGGATGGGCCTCCTGGACCCCCTGGTAATGCTGGCTCTCCTGGCAGTCCGGGACCTGCTGGAACAAGAGGTGAGCCAGGTGCACCAGGTGAAAAAGGGCCACCAGGCGCACGAGGAGAAAGGGTAAGTACGTGTCCAGCCAGGGACTGTTACACCAATAGACAAGGATTATGTCCATCAATAAGAAGCTTCCTACTGAATGTTAAGGATGCTCAGTACTGACTGCTCTAATCTTTTCTTAAACAGGGGGCACCAGGTGAACCAGGTCCTCAAGGCATTGTTGGCGGCCGAGGTAACACAGGTTTGCCAGGTCTGCGTGGCCCAAGTGGTCCGCCTGGTATGGCAGGCGCCAAGGTGAGAGCTCATTCACTGCAGCAAGAACATCAAAGTTAACACCACAGTTGTAATTCAGCTGCTAAAAATAGCTTAGAAATATAACAAGTAATGAACATGTTGGGTTTTGGGGGGGGAGTTAAATGCTTTCACTCCAGAGACAACAGAATTTACAGTTTCTTCTGTTTACACCCATAAGATCAGGCTTTAAAATGTCCAGTAACCAGCAGCTGTGGGATGCGAGATTGTCTTTCATCTCTATTACCAAAAGTCCTGGATCAGATTGTCTAGAAGCAAATAACCAGCTTCACACAAGGCAGTCATGGATGAAAAACCACCCTTGAGATGAGATTTGAGTCATAGTCTCACTTGCAAGTTATTTATCTTTGTTTGATTCTCAGTATGTTTCTTGCTTAAATATTTTGACCCAAACAGAAAAATACTTTCAAGTACCTCCAGAAAATGTTGTGTGAGGCTTGGTTTGTATTTTGCCACTAATATAGTGATAGACTTGCATATTTTTTTTTTCTTTTGGTTATTGTTTTGGGGCACATAAGAAGAAACATATTTATTGATTCTTATTTGACAAAACAATAAGGAACATTCCTTGGGTTCAATGACCTTGTGTGAATATTACAAGCAATGAAAAGAAACTAGTTTGGCCAGGTTTTTATCTTTCTTATTTGAGTATTCAAAACCACCAGTCACATTGGCCCTTCATAATCATTTCATATTTAATTAAAGATAGACAATACAATGGTATTTCACAGGTACATTATTTTGCAATAAAATCCTTTCCTTTTTTGTTCAGGGTGAAGATGGTAGACCTGGCACCAATGGTGTCCCAGGAGAACGTGGTGCTCCTGGTCCACAAGGTCCTGTTGGACAAAGGGGGCTACCTGGAGAGCCTGGCAGAGATGTGAGTGGATGTGTTAGACCTTCGTGCTAGCTTGTGCATTACAAATGGGAAGCTCTGGGAGTAAATATGCTTGAAGTTTCCCTCAAGTGCCTGGCACACAGGGGTCTGGGCGGATTGTGTTCTCATGTGACTTAGTGTAGCCTGCTGTCTCTACTATACCTTTTACTGCCTGTGGGCCATATCTAAGTCTCACTGGGGTATGAACATGAGACTACACTGCCTACATGCCTACAAAATAATGCAGGTCTTATAGATCCCGTATGGGCCGCTTTACCTGCAGGAATTCTTCCCTCTTGAGAACTCTCTCTTTCTTCAATAAATATTCTTAAAGCTTACTGGAAAACAAACTCTGTATTCATCATCTGGTTTATGAACAAACTGTACCATTCTTTTTTCCAGGGTAACCCTGGCTCAGATGGCTTACCTGGGCGTGATGGATCCCCAGGAGGCAAAGTAAGGAATCACCAATATCTTTAGATTGCCAAATAAATGTTACGTAAAGATGATAATATAGGTAGTTCTGTACTATGTAACTTGTGCCTTGAATTTCTTATGCTCCACTGAGTATAGTCTTTACACTGAAGTTGTGTAAAACATTAAATTTATCATCTTGTCAACTGTCACTATCTTCAGGGTGACCGTGGTGAAAATGGCTCTCCTGGCCCTCCGGGACCTCCTGGTCACCCTGGACCTGCAGGTACCAGCGGTGCACCTGGAAAAGCTGGTGAAAGAGGATTTCAGGTAAGACCAATGTAAATAGCTTACTGCTTATTCACATATCTTTTCTATGCAAAGTCTATTTCATGCAGTAAAGTGGAAGTTTGGAAGAGTCATACATTTGTCAGTCAGAGTTTCTTGGCCTCTTTTATAAGCAAGCATATCATGGAAAATTACATCACCTTATGTTCTCGATGACTTTATAGAAATTAAGCTCTAAATCCACGTACCCCTCAGGACGCCAAAAAGCAGATAGGGCCCACCAAGCCATATCTTAATTTCCATCCCATCTGGTGCTCATGCAGCATGAACGATGTTATTTATTTAAAATAAGGGAGTAACTTTGGAAGTCTTCAAGTTATTTGAGAAGTGCTGACACCAGCACAGCTTGAGCACTGAGTACCTCACAAAACAAGGAAGGGGTCTAGTGCATATGGTATATATCAGTGCCTACAAGCAACTGAGTAAAACACTGGTAGAAAAAGGAACTGGCCAAAATTCTTGTTGATTATATATAGCGTGTGTGTAGCTTCCCCATGTTTCCAAACAGCTGCTAGCTTTGAACATACTGCTTATCTGTAAATAAAAAGGCGGACAGGTTAACTCCAAGTGATCCATACCATCATCTCCTTATCGTGTCACAGGGTCCACCTGGTCCTCCTGGCTCTGCTGGTCCTGCTGGTGCTCGTGGTCCTGCTGTAAGTCATATTGAAAGTATTTGTGGTATTATACATTCACTATTTCCTATTATTTAGGCATTTCTGTTATTTCTTTTATAAACGCCTTTTATTGCAAACCTGCTTTTAAAGGGTCCTCAAGGTCCTCGTGGTGACAAAGGTGAAACTGGTGAACGAGGCAGCAATGGCATAAAGGGTCATAGAGGATTTCCTGGTTCCCCCGGTCTCCCTGGTCCTCCTGTGAGTATTTTGCATTGGATTTTGCTGTTCTTAGCTTCTGTGGCTTAGGTCCCAGGCAGTTAGTTAGATTTAATTAATTTACTGAAGACAAACAAAATTAAAAAGAACCTGTGCAATTTGGCAATCAAATGTGTTCAAAAGTTCAGATTCCCTGAATCAACTTGAAATAAATAACAGTAAAGTGCAAGAAGAAGCTGCTAGCAACTAAGGATGGGTTTGGTATAAACCCCTTTCAGGTATGTGTCTGACTTTGTCTGGAACAAACACGTCTTGCATTCATTTCTATAGGTTATTCCTGATTAAATTATAAAAGATAAAAGCAAAAGTTTAAATTTCTATGTCTATTAGAAATATACAGTAGACAAGCAACTAAATCCATGAAAAAGCTACTTGGAGTCCAAATACCTCTCTTCTGTCATGCATCTTTTGCAATAATTAATATTAGGGCAAAATGGGCATGAAATAGTAAACTGCTGAATTGTAACCATACATTACCACGTTGAATAGTTCATAACAGCTAAAAGAATCGAAGGGTGATAGACAGGCATGTCCTAGGTATTTATGACAAGTAAAAATTTAAAAAGGTATTTATACTTGTCGTGGTTTAAGTTCAGTCGTAAATTAAAAAACCACGTAGCCTACTCGTTCCAACTCCACCTTTCCTCCCTCCTCCCCGCTCCTGGAGGGATGGGGAGGAGAATCCAAAGAATGTAGCTCCCACAGGTTGAGATAAGAACAGTCCAGTAACTAAGGTATAACACAAACCACTGCTGCTACCTCCAATAATAATAATGATAAGGGAAATAACAAGGGAAGAGAATACCATCGCTCACCACCCGCTGACCAAGCAGAGAGCTGTCCTTCTGGGTAACTCCCAGTTTACATCCTGGGCATGATGTGCTGTTGTATGGAATACCTCTTTGGTCAGTTTGGGTCAGGTGTCCTGTCTCTGCTTCTTCCCGGCTTCCCCTCCTCCCTGGCAGAGCATGAGGCTCAGAAAGTCCTTGGTCAGACTAAACATTCTAAGCAGTAGCTAAAAACATCGGTGTTATCAGCGCTGTTCCCAGGCTGAAAGTCCAAAACACAGCACTGTACCAGCTACTGAGAAGGAGAAAAATGGCTGCTACTGCTGAACCCAGGACAATACTGAAAAGAATATTATTAATCGCACTCATGATGTGAGAATCAAGAAACTAAAACTCACTCTATTAATTTACCAGTGATGGACATGTTAAGCGTAAATGCCACCTATACCAACCTGTTTAACAACACAGTATGACTTGTTGTCTAACATATGAGTAAATATCCAAACACTCAATAAATTCTCATGTACACTATGACAGTGAACAATCAATTTTAAACATGCATTTGACAAGTGTTTGTCAAATTATTTAAATAACTTTACTGGTAATATGATTAAAACTGCAGCATTTTGAGCCTACAGCTATGTATTCTTATGAATACAGGATTTCATCCAGAGCCCACTGATGGCTGTTGCCTTTCTTATATTTTGGATATCACATCATTAATATTTTTCATATAGAGAATATCCAGGGGTTTTTCTGGTTAAAGAATGACAACAAGTCTCTCTCACATCTGACATAGTCTTCTTATAAGGTTGTTTCATATAACCCGAAAGATGTTTTCAGTGTCTCTATATAAAGCACATCCAGCTAGTTCAAAATATTACTGAGAGGTACCTGATTTTTCTTTTCATCATAGGGTCCCCTGGGTCCACAAGGTGCAATTGGAAGTCCAGGAGCTTCTGGTGCAAGGGTAAGAAAAATTCCCTACTTAATGCAACTGGAAGGAAGATTCAGAGTGTTTGTTTTGAAACAAATAGAATTTATTTATTAAAGTTTGTCATCTTAACAAGCAACAGTTGAAGAAAGAGAAAATTCCTGATAAATCATGCAGAAATTTTCTAAACATCTCTCAAAGCCTTTCTGAATTTCAGATTATTGGGTAAACTGTTTTGACCATGTTATTTGTGTTCAACATTGTCCTAGGGTCCCCCAGGACCGGGTGGGCCACCTGGAAAAGATGGTAGAAGTGGCTATCCAGGTCCAATTGGTCCTCCTGGCCCCCGTGGCACCAGAGGTGAAAGTGGCCCCGCAGTAAGTAAACTGTGCACACTCAAACAAACAAATCTTTAGGGATTATTCATGAAACATAAGGCTCTCCCCTATTTGATTATCTCCCTCAGAAAAATCTGTATTTCATGGACAGATTTTGTTATAGGGTGTATCTAGCTGTCAAGGCTAAATCCAAAAAAACTACTGATCATTTGTACTTGAGTGTAACTATTGATGCACTGGGCATTAAGTTAGTCCCAGATAATCACTGAATTTTCTGCTTACAAAGGGAAGACAAGATCTCCACTTCAGATCACGGACTCCTTTTGTGTCTTGGAAGCTATGAAATGAGTTTCCTAGGTACTCCAAAGAGGCCAGTGCTGCAGTGGTCACTAGCATAGTCACTTCTAAAGCCAAGAAATGGTTATCTCCTGGATTTTGGTGCAAAGGATTCCATCTCCTTCTCAAAGTCCAGACAGAAGGAGGACAGACACAGCTTGACAAAATTAGGAAAAGAAAATTCCAATTTTAAGAACATAAAGGCCTGGAAAGTCTAACAGGTGTTTATGCATAGCAACTGCCATTATTTAATGAGTAAGTAAATTGAATGTGAGAATTCTATTTTTTTTTAAGATTGAGGTGCACGCAGGCACAAGTTTTAACTTGTGATCTCTGTTCAACACTATATTCATTATTTTTTAGGGTCCACCAGGCCAGCCTGGTCTTCCTGGCCCTTCTGGTCCTCCCGGTCCATGTTGTGGTGCTGGCGTGGCTGCCCTGGGTGCTGGTGAAAAAGGCCCAGTGGGCTATGGGTATGAATATCGAGATGAACCAAAAGAAAATGATATCAGTTTGGGTGACATCATATCTTCAATGAAATCAATTAACAACCAGATTGAAAACATCATTAGTCCTGATGGGTCACGGAAGAATCCAGCTCGTAACTGCAGAGATCTGAAATTCTGCCATCCTGAGCTCAAGAGTGGTATGTTAGGTTTTAATTTCCACCAGAAACCTTGATCTAGCAAATTTAGCAGATCTTGAGGTGTTTTTTCTCTTTCTTTACATGAATACTGTTGTCTTTGAGTATTTAAATGCAGAGATCTGTGATTAAAAAATTGGGTTTTTTTTAAATGCCATGATAAAGATGATAAATGAAATAATAATTTCAAACTTTAATTTACTATGCATTTGCACAGTATACACACGAACTTCAGCTTTTTTCCTTACATGCTTATAAGTGAACTTTTATTTAAAAAATTGGATGGAGAAAACCCTTGACAAGTATAAATCGTATATGTGTTTTAAATGTCAGTCATATTACAGTATGCAGGTGCACTCAGGATATTTTTACATCGTCTTATATTCTGTGGCATCTTTTCTTGTCAAAATTAATATGCTACCTAATTTGGCCCAGGAATCTGGCATAGAGATAAGCTTCACCATCATACAGTCAGATTCTCCTCCAAATATATTAAGTCCCTTAACATTTTACTTATTTTTACCTCTAGGAGAGTATTGGATTGATCCTAACCAAGGCTGCAAGATGGATGCTATTAAAGTGTACTGCAATATGGAAACTGGTGAGACATGTGTCAGTGCTAACCCCAGCACTGTGCCAAGGAAAAACTGGTGGGCCAGTGAAAGCAGTGGAAGGAAACACGTTTGGTTTGGAGAATCTATGAATGGAGGCTTCCAGGTAAGAAACAACCTCAGTTACATATTGTACTTATGCACATCACAATGTACTAAAAATAGTACTGAAACTAAACTAAGCTAAAACATTTAGTGGGTGAAATAATAATAGTTATATGCACTGTCCTTGGACAAGATTAAACAAAAACTCTTGCTTATGTGTTGTACTCTGCAGTTCAGTTACGGAGATCCTGAACTTCCAGAGGATGTCTCAGAAGTGCAGCTGGCCTTCCTCCGCATCCTCTCTAGTCGTGCCTCCCAGAACATCACCTACCACTGCAAGAACAGCATTGCCTACATGGACCAAGACAGTGGGAATGTTAAAAAAGCTCTGAAAATGATGAGCTCTGTGGAAAGTGAGATCAAGGCTGAAGGAAACAGCAAATTCACATATGCTGTTCTGGAAGATGGCTGTACTGTAAGTAAACAAGACTTTCGTATTGTAGTTTAATAAATAATTCCCTCTAGAAGACTAGACCCATGATCAAGGAAGAGAGACCTCTGCATGATTTCTTCACTTAATTGTGGAAATTTAGATTCTATGCACCAGCAATGTCACTCCTGTAGCAACTGTAGAAAGTTTAAATCTGTCCTTCACAGGTATCTCCTTGCTTTAGAATCCAAGTCAGTGAAGTCACAGTGACCAAGTTTTGATCTATCCCATGTCAACTCTAAAACTAAGAGTAGTAGGAATCAGCTTAGTCATACAAAAAAAATCAATGCTAGCTGATTCAAGCCATGATCTATGATTATGGGAAGGAGCAAACACAGTCATCTATCTCACAGAAGCAACATTGCTCACTGCACCTTGCTCACTGCTACAGGAAGTACTGGAAAGCAGCAATAATTGATGAGCATGTCACTCTAAGTGCCTTTTAAGGAACAAATACAAAACACTGTAAGACCACCCACAATTTTTTCCTCCTGCTGTTTAAGGTCCTAGAAGCACCACAGCAAACTCAGACATATGGCAAACCTGCTATTTAAGGATGCATGGACACATTTACTTTGCAACATGAAAAGCAACCTCATTTCTGCTGTCACTTTTTCCTGAATCCAAAACTACTTTCCAAACAGAATAGCCATTTGTACCATCTCCCAGAATGCAGAGCACATTTCAGTCCTAAGTTAGGGCACTGGCACCACTCCAGAGTATTCTACATTCCACCATGGATCCTATCCCTTATGAGCTGCAAGGTCTACAACCCCTTAAGACCTTGCATAAAAGGTCTAGAAATGAAGAATGTCTATCTATCTACAAGCCTGCATTTCTACAGAGACTGCAAGCAGTTTTCATGGTGTTGAGAGGGACACATTGATATGGAAATAGAAAGTATGAAGTCCAGTAAACTGTATGATAACTTTGACCTAGCCCAACACCAATTTCTCTAACATGTTTGGTTTTGTCTTGTCTTTTTAACTTCACAGAAACACACTGGTGAATGGGGTAAAACAGTCTTTGAATACAGAACGCGCAAGACAATGAGGTTGCCCGTGATTGATATTGCACCCATGGATATCGGTGGTCCTGATCAGGAATTTGGCGTGGACATTGGCCCGGTCTGCTTCTTATAAACCAAAAATTCTGCTCTTTCTGAAACCCCAGCAAACAGATTCACACTCCAACTGTGCTCCCTTGTTTTAGCCTTGTCAGCTAGTACAGGTGACCATCTGTATCCCAGTTATTTATTAACAAAATTTCTGGGGGAAAAGTCAATTTGATGTCAAGGGTTATCTTTTTTGCTATTACACAAAGTACGGTAAAAATGCTTTTTTTGCTCTATTTTTTTTTTTACCAAATTCTATTTTCAAAACATGTCTCCGTGGTGCTATAATACAACTTCAACACTTAATAAAACAACACTGTGTTCTATTAGTTGAATGTTAGTCAATTTACAAAGCACTGATTGCTCCCAGTACAAAAGTTTACCCTTCTTTCAAAGATACAGTCCATAAAGCTAGAAAGACCTCCTTGTTTCAACTACCTCAACATGGACAGAAACTGGGATGTGTCTAATGAGTCATACCAAAAATCAATCAAACCAATCAAAACACATTGAACCCATGGTCAGTTCTGTGGAATTATTAGGTACAAAATTGTCTGTTTCTGTACTGATTAGCTGTGAAGAAGTACAGTGTATTTTAAGAGTTTAATACCTTAACGTCAGCAGTCACCATAATTTTATTGTTGGATTGTATTCTGTTATCAAAGGTGCTTCTCTACTTTCCTGTCATTGCTGGTCAAGACCACTAAAATTAGGGAAGTGTAAAAAACTAATATGATGGTGCTAATGTATTTTTCACTCCTAACTCTGCAAGTCAGGGTTATTGACTTGCTTAAAAAAATAAAAAAGGATTTAAAGCAATGGTAAATGTCTCCTGTCACAGATTGTCATTGGCATGTCATTGTTGAGAACTTTCTCCCTTCACTCTGTAAAAGTCAATAAAGATGCAAAATTGTGAACTTCTTCTGTCACATTAACACATTTATAGTGTTGAAGGTTATCCGTCTTTGTAAGCTTTTATATGGTTGTTGGTCTATTCCTTACAGGGACACATAATAACATATCTTAATAAAACTCCTTGTTTCATAAAACTCACTTTTTAAAATTTATTTTACTATCTGAATCTCTTTCTTTAAACAATAAGGCAGGCCACAACGCTGGTACTACTTTAACTGATTTTTCTAAGATAATTTGTTTGAAGGAAAACTCGGTAGCCCTGGGTGATGCAAGCTATGCCATCATACTGTGACATTTCCTTTCTTACTTTTTTCACTCTTACCCACCCGCTGGCTCAGTTTTTGAAGCATGGTAAGCTTCTTTGACTATCAGCATGGATTCAAGCTCTGACAGCAAGATCCAAAATAGAGCTCATGCACCAAGGCAGGTAAGTTTGGAGGAAATATAAGAGCTTAATCTTTCCTTCCTCTACAAAAACCTACCTAAGTCTAAATAAATAGGCAGTCATAGGCTACCGCTATCCTTTCAGATTGCAGCTTAAATAAATGGTCTAAGGGTCTCCAGCAGCGCAGGCTGGAGGCAATAGCAGTTCGATGAAGCTGACAATCTAAGCATCTTGGTATTTTTTATGGCCATTGGAGATGCACAGCTGAGTCATCTCTTGATCAGAGCAAAAATTCAGGGTTAGACAGTTACCACAGTAGTTGAACCATACCTGAGTTTCCGGCCAGAAGAAGATTTAGCTGTACACCAGTATCTGGGCTGTGAAACCGCTCCCAGAGGTAGATGCTGATAGGTGCTACTCAGTCTTTCCTGCGAAGGAAGATACAGAGCCTGCCCCAACATCATTACTGCAGTGCCACACATTGCTCTACAGCCTAGCATCATAAACAAGGTCAGACAACAAAAAGTAGGAAGAAAAAATCCCCAGATTCTCAAAGGCTCTCACTAATGATCACGGGTTGTGCATTCTCTGAGAATACTTTCAGGATTGCACCAAGCAGGGAAAATGGACAGAGATATGCTGGTTTTTAAGAAACTTCACCAAATTTGTTATTAAGCCACCATGATTCTGATACGAGTGTACTTTTATAGAAAACTTTGACATAATAGACATATGAAACAGATCAGCTTCATAAATAAAAATTAGATTAGAAAATAAGGAAGAATTAGATTCTAATCCTTTGGAATTCTTTAGATTCTAATATTATGGGGTTTTTTTACGCTGATTTACTGTGTCAGCCTGCAAAAGGCTTTTATTTGACATGGGAATACAATTAAGAAGAAATAAATCTTACGGGACACTTTCAGGTTAGCAGCGCCCTTACTCACTGTTACAGAGCAGCACATCAAGTTCATAGACTACGGAACTTCTGGGACTAACCCATTTTCATGCAGGCAACTAATGGAGGTCTTTCAAAGCTGTCTGGAAACACCACCTGCTTTCAAGCTATAAGATAAGTTGGGGTTTAGGCATACATTTAAGTAAGTGCACCTTTCTTTGGCATGTAAATTTAAAGTTGTATTGAATTAAATTAAAAAAACAAATAATACCATAGGGTACACAGTTGAAAAAAGAGACATGAAGGTGAATGAGAGGCTTGAAGTAATAAGGAAAGAAGCTGCTCACACAGTAACAAGACTGATATAAGAACTTTCTCATTCTGATCCACAGTTTCTTATTCAGTCATACGATGTTACACCAGCTAGTATTCAAACACTTCATTACACCATTTACTATGGTTCTTTGGGGAAAACAAGAAAAGAAAAGCAAACACACACACACAAAATAAAAACAAAACCATCACCAAAACCAAACCAAACCAAAACTGCCTCAATTTCCCAGGCAATACCAACAGCTTTAACATACCACTAATTTAGGTTTTAATATTCGAATGTCACCTTTCCAGCTAATTGCAGGTTATCACCAAGAAGGGCAACTCTTTTGTAGGACACCAGAGTTTTTCTTGTGGTGAAACTGGACTCCCTTACTATTGTCTGTGGCAATGGTCTATTGCAACACCTTCTTTCTACATCCCTTATGGAAAATATGCTGGAAAAAACCCCAAAAAACCCAACAACATGACAAGAAGCCAGCAACCCCTTCTCTAACCAAAAAACTTGACCAGGCTGTAATTTGAAACAATTGAGAAACACCTGTGAATCGCTTGCAGACACTTACCTCTCTGGGCGATAGGTAGGGGCCGCCTACCTAGCAGCTGTGTGGCCTGAGGCACTGCTTTAAAAACCCTACAAGCCCCTTTCACAGCCCTTGGTGGGCAGAGCATGAGAGACCGCCGCAGAGGCAGATTGGCTCTAATGCTCCTCCCTGCTGGGAGTTACCACCTAGGGGACTGCTACTGGAAAGAGAGGAGCCCTTCAGCAAGTTTGTGTCTGCAGCAATTCACCTCAGTGGTAAGTTTTCAGGTAGAACCAAAGCAAAGAGTCACTTATAATGGGGCTGTGATGGTTTCTGAATTTGAGTGACTAAGTATTTTTTTTGGAAGCTGACTAATTACCCACAACTTTCCTTGCTAGAAGAAGGAAGTCAGACATTTAAATGAGCAGCAATGTGATTTGTAATCCTGTGTTGTGACACCAGTTAGAGTCTTAAGCCTCTGTTTGCAGGCAGTAACTTGGAGGAGAAACTGTCTCTAAGAATTTTGAATTTGAAAGGGGAAAGATCTTCCCAACACACATGTTGCCATTCTATGATTGTCCTGATAGCATTAGTTGAGAATTCTAGTGTCCCTTGTCAGCTGCATGTTGATTATATAAGCTAGAAAATGAGCTCTGCTGGAGGACTGGTTATTATTTAAAACTAACACACCTTCATTGTAGCCACCAAATTAGAATATATTTCTTATTACAGATAACATAACCATTTCAACCAAGACTGAAACCCTAATGGCTCTTTGATAAATCATACCAATTTCTCATTACTAGGATGAAAGTTAGGTCTGGCAAGTTCTTATTTTTTAAACCAAGTGCCTCTCTCCTGGACATGTGAGTAATGAGGCACTAGTTGCAGAGATCTTAACCTAATAGTAACACATGAAACATTTTCTATTATTTACTATTTTAATACAGTATGTGCTTATAATCAGAAGTCCTTGATTATATCTTCTTATAAGAAAATATGTAGAAATCTGAAGTAACAGAACAGAAAGAGGTTTGGGAGATGAAGAGATGCTTTCTGTGTTTCTACTTCCTTGTTCACTGACAGGAGGGGAGATGTAGTTCACCTTACACTGAGGGATTGCTGTTCAGGATGAATTAAATCCACCAGAACAAAATATAGGTGCTCTGGTCTTCAAACCTACTCTTTGTCCTGCAATGGCTTCAGCCTAGAGGATATCTTCTGGAAGTATTTACTTTAATCCATGCTGCTGATTTCCCACCACAGCAGCCACTCCTGCTTGTGACAAAGGCCATTGGTCATCATATATTCTTTTCTATTTTTGCTATAAGTTCTACCTGGCAAAGCTATGCTTATCCAGAAATATTCTCTCCCAGAGGAGGTTCATGAGATAGATACATTACTCCCTTTCAGTATACCTTTAGCCATGGACATCTATGGATTAAAAGTCAAAACTTCAGTTTTGTTGCTGAATCCATACTCACTGAGGGCACACAAAAATGTGCCAGAAATTAATCTGATGGACGGAGGAAAAATGGACTCTACTAGCATCTTGCTCAAACTACTGCTGCCTGCTACCTTAGTACTTTTCCAGACCTCCCAGCAAATTATAAAAGTTACAATGCTGATAGCACATTAGATATATTAGCAATCAAGCTGAGTTTCCTCCTATGTTCTGTAAATCTCTAAAGCATTTTGGTCTAAATTTTTGCATCACTCTGCTCAGGTCCCCCTGAACACTGTCCAATCCATTGACTCTGCTACAGTGTGTCATGTTTCTCATCTCTGACATTATGTCCTTTCTTTGGCTTGTGGAAAAAAAGGATTTCTTTTACTATTCTTGTAGAGATACTGTGCAATAATCGCCTCACAGGGATGAGCAGCAGCTTCAAAAGAGAGCTGGTCTTTTGTGCCTAGCTTTCCCTTTGTGACCAAACATATGGTCTCTTGGGGTTGGCACTGTTTAATACAGGTGGTTCCCAACTGCAGTTCATCATATTCTTCATAATGTTTCCCACAATCTCTGATACATTAATAAACATTATCTCTGATCTTAAAATGAGCTAGATTTCTGAATAGAATCACAGCAGGTAAAATAGGCTGGCTAAAAACACTCTACCTTTGAAGAAGTTGAATTTAACTCTCTGGTACCCATCTAGCAATTTTGCTCAAGAAGGCTTCTTTATGGATGTTGCAAACTCTGCAGAATATTGCACACTTCAACAGAATCTTTAAACTTCAAGCAAACTGCAATGCGCTTAAATAGACTACAAAATACAAAACGTACTTTGATTGATGTACTGGCAAACAAGCTTGCAATGCACAACATAATACACAATTATACAAACACACAATTTTTCTAGCCTAAACACACCATTTGGCCAACTGGGTCTACAGCTGCACAGTTTCTTTGGCATTTCTATTTCAGCTATTGAACTGATGATTTTATTTTATATTTTGTCTTTTTAAATTTTTTTTTATTTTTTTTATGTTAATACCATCATTGCCTAATACTGTAAGTTTTACCTTGGTTTCTGTATGGTATTTGCCTGCTTGAAGGGAATCTTTTTTTCTTCCATTGCCATTTCTACATTTCCATTTAGTTACGCTTTTCCTTTGCTGATTGTTTTACACTGTTACTTCCTGCTATCCTATTATTTTTATAAACAGCCTCTCAGAGAGACCAACTACCTAGCAAGTATTACATCTTCAGGACATCCTTTATTTCCTGCAAATAGATTGTAATAGTGTTTAGCAGCCCAATAACTACACTGCTCAATCTCAAGCAGCTACATGAGATAAAAGAAGCCTATGGGCTTTTTTACCCTACAGAAATAAGAAAAATAATGCTTTTTGATCTTAACCCATCTTTAGACTTTTTTCTTGACTTGAGGAAAAGAAATCTCCCTCATTCTCCTCTATTTGCTTGCTATGCTTTGGAGACATTGATTGTGTTGGTTTTAGTTATATATTGTGCCATCTTCTTTCCTTTATGTTGCTTGATGCATTCTTCTACTGCACATAGTACTCTACAGAATCTTTTTAGCTTAAAAAACTCAAGGCTAAGTAGTTATAACAGCTACAAGGAAGCTAACAGGCAAGGAAGGAATCTGGGAGGGAGAGGCTACGACATTTGAACTTATGCTGTCATGCACAACAAAATACAAACTGAGCTAGGGGAAAGCACCAAAACAGAAGAGAAAGGAAAATGTCTGAATGGAAAGAGAGTGGAGGAGATGCATCTTCAGCTGCTCCACCAGCCTAAAAGGGCAAACATTCTGACAAAATGCAAATTCTTCCTCACAGTTACTCTAAAACAGGTTCAAAAATACAAAGCTGTGGTTTGAAAAAAAAAAAAAATCCTGTTGTTCAGGGAGGATTTAAACTATCAATTCCATGTTGGTCTTTCATTTTAAGCATCCAGAACTACTAAAGAACTCCGCAAGAAGGCCCTGATGCAGTAGGGAGGAAATGACATTTGATGTACACACACATTCAGAGCTGGGCTCCTCTAGGAAATACAAAAGGAGCAAGAACATTTTATTATAACATCAATATTACTTAAATTATACAGTATATAAATCAATATTAATACTTCTCACTTAAGCCACTGCGCATGTTAGCTGAGGTATCCAATAAACTGCAGCACTGTGATCAGTTCTGTCCTCTGTATCTCTGCTCAAAATAAATTAAGGAAATATTGAGCCAGAGTAAGAAAAAAACCCTTGGAGATGGCATTATTGAACACCTTTCAAAATATATATTTAATATAAATGTGAAAGATCACTAAAACTAGACAACAGCAAAAGCAGAATATGCTCACTAGTACCTGAATCTCAATTCTTTGTTCATTGTGCTTGCAGATAAACTTTGCTCTGTAAAACCTTTAAAGTCCACTGAGCATATCTGAAAGATTTTTTTACTTTTTTTTTTCCCCTCTCTAATCAAGAATTTATTCTTTCAAAGTTTTCACTTGAAATAAGTCCAGAAGTAAAATACATTGTAAAAAGTAGTCAGCGTTAGGAAACACTGCTTGCAAAAAGAAATCCAGCATGGATTCTGCTGCGTAGCTGCATAAAATCTAAGCTGTGAAGGTGGAAAAATTGTGTTAGAAAACCTCAATAGGCCTATAGACCGAACCTGCTGCTTTTCATCCTTGGATGCTTTTTTTGTTCTCTGTGAAATACTAGAAAGTATAGGTTCCCATTCCACTGACAAGAGTCATTCTCACCAAGTAAGCTCTGCTTAGTCCCAAGTCTGTAATCAGCTGCGTGATTACATACAAAGTCTGGTATTTTATATCTAGAGTTCAGGGGCACAGCGATAAAAACATGACAGTGATAATACAAACACCTTCAGAACAAGCAACTGCAAATCCAGATGATTTGGTTAAAATCAAATTATAAAAGAATCTATATGTCTTTCTGTAAATGTTGAAGATAAACTACCACACTGGCTCCACCACTGATGTAAACACAAAGTAAGTGCCAAATTATGAGCAGCAAACAACATGATTTTACCTTCTGGATGAGATTTTAGTGAATTGTTGCCACACAACTATTGCACTACTGGTTTTGAGAGACCATGTAAGCTATTAGAAGCCTTGGGGCTCATTGCTGAGGACAAGTCAGTTATGGAAAACAATAGCAATGACCATATATGATAATTTAAATTTAATTTAAATGTAGTCTCTAAAATTATCATAACCATTTTAAGCTCCCTTTTCTACCATTTCTGAGGCCATCTGCAACAAAGACAACTGCACTATATGTTATAGCTGGTATTTACTTAATGCTACTTTATAAATAAATCAACTTTTTGCAAATTGTCAGCTCATTCATTCTAGGTTCATGAAATTAAAGCTGCATTTACAACCAGCTATGCCACACTGCCTGCATAAGAGATAAAGTAGTTTAGAGCAGTGAAATTTCCCCCACCATGCTTTTTAATTTTTTTGTCTGCTTAAAAGTATTCTGCAATACTTTAAGGAATGCTAAAACAGGGAAAGAGATGTAATATGCATGTATGCAAGAAACATAGTCAGGAGAAAAAAAAAAAGGGCATGTCAAACAACTTGCATTGCAAAAGTTCCTTAGTCAACTACTTGGATTTCCCAAGAGTTCACACTTCAAGTGAGACTTTGCCTCTGTGATTCTCCAGTGGTGGTTTTTACAGAAAATTATCTTAAGACTGCTTTCTACTTAAAGCTCTTTTTCAGTGCCCAACTCACCCGACTGAGGAAATACTGCATGCATCATATGTGTCGTGGTTTAAGGCCTGCCACACAGCCCACTCACTGTCCCCCCCCCCCCCTTCCCCCCTCGGCTCCCGGAGGGATGGGGAAGAGAACCGAAAGAATACAACCCCCACAGGTTGAGACAAGAACAGTCCACCAACCAAGGCACAAATCACCACTACCACCACCAATAATAACAAGGGAAGAGAATACAACAGCCCACCACCGACTGATACCCAGCCCCACCCCAGAAGAATCTCCAGCCCTTCTGGGTAACTGCCCGTTACATCCTGGGCATGACGTGCTGTGGTATGGAATACCTCTTTGG
>WYDI02004197.1:0-24246 GCA_009867235.2 Psittacus erithacus | reverse complement strand
GGACTGATCCAGACTGCACTGGAACAGGGGCAAGCTCCAGAACACCTGCAATACATTGATGACATTATCATGTGGGGCAATACAGCAGAAGCCTTTGAGAAAGGGAGGAAAATAATCCAAACCCAGCTGAAAGCTGGTTTTGCCATAAAACAGAGTGAGGTCAAGGGACCTGCACAGGAGATTCAATTTTTGGGAGTAAAATGGCAAGATGGACGTCACCAGATCCCCACAGATGTGATCAACAAGATAACAGCAATGTCTCCACCAACTAGTAAGAAAGAAACACAAGCTTTCTTGGGTGCTGTGGGGTTCTAGAGAATGCACATCCTGAATTACAGTTTGACTGTAAGCCCTATCATATCACCTGGAAGAAGAATGATTTTAAATGGGGCTCTGAGGAACAACAAGCCTTTGAGCAAATTAAACAACAGATAGTTCATGCAGTAGCCCTTGGACCAGTCTGGACCCGGCCAAATGTAAAAAATGTGCTCTACACTGCAGCTGAAGAGAATGGTCCCACCTGGAGCCTCTGGCAGAAAGCTCCAGGGGAGACTCGAGGTTGACCCCTCAGCTTTTGGAGTCAGAGATACAAAGGATCTGAGGCCAGCCATACCCCAACTGAAAAAGGAATACTGGCAGCCTATGAAGGGGTTTGAGCTGCTTTGGAAGTGATTGGCACTGAAGCACAGCTTCTCCTGACACCCCAGTTGCCCATGCTGGGCTGGATGTTCAAAGGCAAGGTCTCTTCTACATATCATGCAACTGATGCTACATGGAGTAAGTAGGCTGCACTAATTACACAACGAGCTCAAATAGGAAATCCCAGTTGTCCTGGAATTCTAAAAGTCACAACGGACTGGCCAGAGGGCAAAGATTTTGGAATGTCACCAGAGGAGGAGGTAATGCGTGCTGAAGAGGCCCCACCATATAATGAACTGTCAGAAAGTGAAAAGTAATACACCTTGTTTAGTGATGGGTCCTGCCAAACTGTAGGAAAGCATCGGAGATGGAAGGCAGCTGTATGGAGTCCTTAATGACAAGTTGCAGAAACTGCCGAAGGAGAGGGTGAATCGAGTCAGTTTGCAGAGGTGAAAGCCATTCAGCTGGCCTCGGACATTGCTGAACGAGAAAAGTGGCCAGTACTTTATCTCTACACTGACCCATGGACGGTGGCAAATGCCCTGTGGGGGTGGTTGCAGAAATGGAAACAGAGCAACTGGCAATGCAGAGGTAAACCCACCTGGGCTGCTGCACTGTGGCAAGATATTGCTGCCCGGGTGCAGTACCTGATGGTGAAGGTACGCCACGTAGATGTTCATGTACCAAAGAGTTGGGCCACTGAGGATCACCAGAACAACCAACAAGTGGATAAAGCTGCTAAGATTGAAGTGGCTCAGATGGACTTAGATTGGTAACATAAGGGTGAATTTTTGGCCCGGTGGGCCCATGACACTTCAGGCCATCAGGGCAGAGACGCAACATACAGATGGGCTCGTGATCAAGGGGTGGGGACTTAACAATGGACACTATTGCCCAGGTTGTTCACGAGAGTGAAACCTATGCTGCAATTAAGCAAGCTAAACAGTTAAAGCCTCTTTGGTATGGAGGATGATGGCTGAAGTACAAATATGGGGAAGCCTGGCAGATTGCTTATATCACACTCCCACCAACACATCAAGGCAAATGCCATGTGCTTACCATGGTGGAGGCAACCACCGGATGGCTGGAAACATACGCTGTGCCCAACGCCACTGCCCGGAACACTATCCTGGGCCTTCAGAAACAGATTTTGTGGCGACACAGCACCCCAGAGAGAACTGAGACACACAATGGGACTCATTTCCGGAACAGCCTTATAGACACTTGGGCCAAAGAACATGGCGTTGAGTGGGTATATCACATCCCCTACCATGCACCAGCCTCTGGGGAAAATCGAACAGTACAATGGGCTGTTAAAAACTACACTGAGAGCAATGGGTGGTGGGACTTTCAAACATTGGGATACGAATTTACCAAAAGCCACCTGGTTGGTCAGTACCACAGGATCTGCCAATAGGGCTGGTCCAGCTCAGTCAGAACTTTTCCATACTGTAGAGGGGGGCAAAGTTCCTGTGGTGCACATAATGAATCTGCTGTGAAAGACAGTTTGGGTTATTCCTGCTTCAGGTAAAGGCAAGCCCACTCGTGGGACTGCTTTTGCTCAGGGATCCAGATATACTTGGTGGGTAATGTGGGAAGATGGAGAAGTCTGATGTGTACCTCAAGGGGACTTGATTTTAGGCGAAACAGCCAATGAACTCAACTGTATGCTGTTGCCTGCTATGTAGCGCTTTTATAGCCCACCAACTGCATGTCTTCAAGTCACCAGCAACTGGCCCTGACTTTCCTCCCACCATCACCCCAACAAAGAATGAAGTTTGATAAAACCATACAAGTTCTGTGGTAAAGGAACGATCAGCATCAGCGGGCAACAATCCAACACTGCACACAGCCTCTCTTGCTCTGAAAGACTCTTACAAGAGACGGAGTCCATCATGGACCGGATGGACTCCGAAGCTTTACAGGGATTGGTCAATGCACTAAGGAATGATCTCTCTCTCTCTCTCTCTGTGGATGTATATATATGTATATATATAACAGTGATGGTAAATTGAAAATGTGGGATCTGAGCATGGCGTGAATGGTATGGAATAAGGGGTGGATACTGTCCTGGGTTCAGCAGTAGCAGTCATTTTTTCCCCTTCTTAGTAGCTGGCACAGTGCTGCGTTTTTGACTTTCAACCTGGGAACAGCGCTGATAACACCGATGTTTTTAGTTACTGCTCAGTAATGTTTACTCTGACCAAGGACTTTCTGAGTCTCATGCTGTGTCAGGGAGGAGGGGAAGCAGAGACAGGACACCTGACCCAAACTAACCAAAGAGGTATTCCATACCACAGCACGTCATGCCCACTATATAAACCCGGGGCAGTTACCCGGAAGGGTCAGATCACTGTTCTGTCAGGCTGGGTATCGGTTGGCAGGTGGTGAGTGGTTGTATTCTCTTCCCTTGTTATTTTCCTTATCATTATTATTATCGGTGGTAGCAGCAGTGGTTTGTGTTATACCTTAGTTACTAGACTGCTCTTATTTCAACCCGTGGGAGTTATACTCTTTCAATTCTACTCCCCATCCCTCTGGGAGAAGGAGGGAGGAACTGGGGGAGTGGGAGAGCAGCTGCGTGGTTCTAAGTTACATCTGGGCTTAAACCACGACAATCACTCAGACCGATTTTCTAAAACAGTTTCTTTGGGATCAGGGCAAAAAATCTCAAAATCATTCAAATCTTTTGACTAAACTACATACTACATGCAAAACTAGGCAAGACTGATGTGACAATACCCAAATAAATCAGCACAGATGAATTAATTCGAAAAGATACAACTATTTAATCCCAGTAAAGGAAGCACATTCACCTACACTGTGAAGTCCTGAAAGCCTTTGTGATTCTCACAAGAAAGTCTGGCAGTGCTGGCTCAGGAGCCAGTACCTCAGGCAAGGAACAATCACTTGGCTTGCATCTTGGCAAAGTATCTTCTATCAACCCAGGTGAGTGGCTTAACTCTTTCACATCAAAGGATGCTGGAGTAAATTCAAAGTACATCTCACAGCAACATTATTTTCTTGGGTGGTAGTACAAGGCATTTCCTGGCTGCCAAAGCTAAACTGTTAGAGCTTTAGGAGATGTGATCAAATTAACTCAAAGCTGCAAAGGCCAAACATTTCTCTTCAAGCTCACAAAAACCCCAAACAAAACCAAAACAAAAAACTCAAACCAAAACAGGGAACAATGACAAAAAGACTGTCAAACTGTACATAGCTCACCCCAAGCTTCCACCAACACTACACAACTCCTAGTAGCTAAACTAAGTTTCTTCATATTATATCACCTCTGCTAATGCTGAGCTAATTATCTCTCCAGAGAGCTTCAGTGTTTAAGTTTTCTCTCAGCAAGAAAACTACTGATTTTGGTCTCTAGCCTTTGTATGTCATGTCTAGTAATGCATGTTTAGGGCCTAATCTTACAACCTCCTTTACACATGATTGACCACAGTGAAGTTACCCAGTCTCTGCCTAGAGAGTAAAGTCCACCAGAGGGATGTGACTGAAGAACAGACTACTTGAACCTGTTGGAAGCCCTTCAAATCCAAGAGACACAATGTCTAACCACAGAGGGAGATGGATTAATAATACATTTGGGCTTTTTCTGTTATTTTTATATTTCACACAGTCTGTCTACATTTTTGTTTGAAAATATTATCCAAGTTTCAGGAAATTTATCCCCAAATAGGCACACACAAAAAACTGACATGTTCACTGAGCACCTGTTTTAATTTTGATTGAAAGAGAGTATTTCTAACATGAACCTTTCTTCCCTCACCATACCAACACAAGTTCATACTTCCTTATGGACTATTTTCTACCTGTAGCAGCTCTTGGAAATCCTTCAGTGACAGATGTGGTCTCATTACTAATCAGCCATATAGCTGATTACAGCCACAGGGTCTCTCTTAATTCAGGCTCATGGAAGCTGCCGCTGGGCTTAAAAAAAAGCCCTTCCACTGGCCCCCTTAGGCCCAAATAGTCAAAAAGAAAAAAAAAAGAAAACAAAAAAAGAGTCAAAAAATGAAAGTAGTGACTGGTTTGGTTTTGTGGGGTTTTTTCGGTTCCTACCTCAAAGCTGCTTTCTGAGGAAAGAGGATTAAATTTCCCTCATGTTCCAAAAATAATGCTTGAAAAAAAATGTGGCATTCCATGAGCTTTTTTCTGAAGTGTGGTTGGACACATTGCTACCATCCTCTTGAAATGACATTCACTATCATATGAACAGAGAGTGATTATTCACTTTCAAAAACAGACCAAACATTTAGAAAGACTGATTTAAAATAAGAATTTAGTTTTATTCTATGATTCTAAAAAGAAAAAAAAAAGTATTTGCTCACCTTTGAAAGACTCTCACTCTCTTGTCTGATTAGATACATTTGCTCAGCTGATTCACTGACTATTCCTGAACCATTAGAGTGTGTTGAGTTGTTACAGCGATACTGTGAGCCAGCTACTGGATATGCATTTGCAACAACATCAGGTGAGTAAGAGCAGCTGGAGAATTCACAGAAGGCAGGATCTCCCAGAATACTATGTGATGGACATTGAGAAAGAGATCAGAAGTCATTCCGGGCACAACTTCAGCATATACTTGTTGCCTAAATAAACATATCATTCCATGGCTGAAGCTGTATTTCAGAAGAAAACTATTCCGTGTTACTTCAGTTAAGTATTCAGTCACTGCTGTGGACTGCTTTAAAAATAATTAATTTTGGTTCGAGCAAACATGCAGTTTAGCAAATGTTTTAAAACACAGATGTTTGATCCGTCTCCACGTTTCAAAGCTAGTCTGCTTTGCAGTTACAGTCCTCACTTCTGTTTAAGGTTATCAAGACTCTTTGTACCTTCTTTCAGTAGCCTTTTTCTTGTGGAACAAACCAAAACCACAGTCAAACTACATGACATGCATTACATACTTGACCACAACAATACAAGCATTTAAAGCTGCCTTATAATGCTGTAATAACAAAGTAGGAGCATAATGTCTAATATATATGACATGGGCTCAAGATCAATAATTAATACATGAACTACAATACAGAATTACAAGATAATCATTAACTGACCTGCATTTAACAATCACAGTTTATGAAAACATGTGTCTGGCGCATGTCTTTTTCCTTCAAATGCATACTCAACATTGCCTTCCAATTTTATCCTAGTTTGGACACAAACTATATGCTGAGATCTAAATTTGATTAGGGAAAAAGGAAATTTCTCAGCTTAAGAAAGCTGAATTTAGTCTTTGAAGCTGTTCACCATGAACTGGTCAACAACTGAATTTTTGGTAAATTATGAAAACCAGAGAACAACAGGCTTCAGATAACACATTTCTTACTACTTGCTGCAATTCTTACAATCATAGTTCACACACAGAGAAGAAAAGTAACAAATAAAGAAGCAAAAAACCAAATATGGCTCAGTCCTAAAAAGGGAAAACATTCATCAGAATATTGCTGCTGTCTGCTTCTGGTTTTTTAATGCTAATTAATTTAATGCTAAAGCGGTGGTTTTTGTAATGCACAGGTCAGGCCATGCTCACTTCAGTGTTAAATTTCTATTACAAATCAAAATGGGTTGAAAATACTTAGATTTCATGTAGGATAAAATAAAGGCCTATGAAGAATGAAGGCATTCACTAAGGCTCTAACCTAACTTGTTACAATGCATCAATAACTGCAGAAACTGCAAAATTTAATTCAGCGCTTAAAAGTTCTGAGAAGCTGAGAAGCACCCAGAGAACTATGCAGCATCAAAAGATTCTTACAGGACTTGATTATTTCCTATCCTGCAGTATGGGCTATTTTCTAGCTTGCTCTGTGGTTAACAGCACTTTTGGGAGTCTACCATGAATGCCTTCTTTTTCCAGGCCTTATTAGAAAAAAAAGACTTCGAGAAACCTGTAGCATTTTTACTGAAACTGCCTTTCTGAGGATGCATGGGTTGTGGAGCAGAGATCCAGGAGGAGCTGCATACATCATTAAAATGTTTTACAGCATGAGAAACCTTTTAGAGGATCTTTCTGTTCCTTTTATGTGACTATATTTATCCCAGTCTTGTCATAACACAATCACCCAAGGACTGAATTCAGCTCTTTCTAAAGTACAAACAAACCAATCATTACAGACCAACAAATCCTCCTTAATGCTTTGTAACAATATGGGTCCCTTGAAAACAACAAACAAGGTACCAGATACACACCAGAACATAAACGCAAAATCCTAAAGCATTAAGACAACGCACAAGTGTTTCTACAGTTAGAATATTAAGGCATGAGAACCTTGACTTTATAAAAATACTCAATGTCCAAACCAAGAAGATTAAAATCCCCCACGAAATAAGAATCAGAAAATATACATACTTATCCAAAGATGGTTCCTGAACACGTGGGTAGCATGTAGTTAAGTACCTAGGAAAGGCACATGCGTCTGAGGGTTCTGACCATGACACAGTTACCTCCGCATGTTTTGGAACAACTGGTTTGACTTCTGCTGATAACTTGATGCCCTGAGAAACAAAACATTTTTTGGCTACATGCACCTGAAGATTAATGTCGTAAGTGAAATATACTCAACCTTGTGAGCTTAACTGTCATAAGAAAGCATTAGTTTGCTCTCATCTAACAAAATATGCAAAACGATAAAGATCACCAAAGAAAATGGAAACAAACTAATGAATTCTAGGAGAACCATGACTGCTCTGGAAAGTTACTTTCTTTAATACATTTAACATGAAATATTCACTATGGTCAGTTATGGAAAGCACAGAGGCTTACTTAATATGAGATGCAGTAAATGCTAAGAAATAAAATCTTACTTTAGATTTGAACAAAATAAGCTACTATTCATAAATACAGTAGCACTGTTGTAAAATCAAACTCTGGAAGCAGGTAACAATAACGCCTTTGTGTACATATGTATTTTAAGGTAGCCTGTCCAAAATGAATACTTCATTAGGTAGCCTTAGACGAATTTTCCATGTGTTCTGAATTACCCTCGGCTAAAACTGGATATGTGTATGTGGAAGGTGGACACTGAAATGAGACTCAGTATTTACTGCCATTACGTTACACAGCTTTAATCACCCTAATACATGCCACAAATCATTTCCCTAGCTGATCGTGTATTTTGGGGTAACTGACATGCTACGTGAAACCTGGGATTTTTTTCACTTGTGCAAGCAAGTTTCAGCAACTGAATAATGCACAAGGCTTTTAAAAACATTTGGAAGGTAATTTCAGTGCTTCAGCATATGAACTGGACTCCCCGCATCCTCCAGTGGTTCAGCAGTCACTTGTATCATAAACGACTGAAGACCTCTGATAGCCTAACATAAATCACAACTAACTGCAAACTTTTCTGGTTTTGAATTTACCAGGCAGATCCAAATATACAATGCACATCCACTGTAACAGTGACAAATAAAATGTGAAGTTGGCCCAGCTGGGTACACATACATATGAAAAGCATAAGCTCGGGAGGTAGGTAAAGCAAAGCATTAATGAACAACTGTTAAGGGTTCTTTATTCACTAAACACACACCGTACCACAGGAATCAACTATGACTGCACGCTAACCACTAAAGACTCCCAATCCTGACCAGTCCACGCGTGTTGCAATTCCCATTACTGGCCAGAATTTGTGCACCCATCTTTAATCACTGGGGTGTCTGTGTATCCTTCCAGCTGGTTCCCCCCTCTCTGAGCAAGAAGCGGGTTTCACACTCACTGGAAGCAGCGTCTGGAATTCACACACAACCCCGCCCCCACCCAAGCACGGGGCAGTGACCCGCCGCGCATCAGCTCGGGCTTCCTCCTCCGTTCTACCATTAAAGAATGGCGCTTCTCCCCCGCCCGGAACTGAACGCCGACTGAAGGTGCGGTGCAAGCCACCCTCTCTGCTCCTCCGGCTCTGCACCCAGTGACAGCGTTGCAGCTCACCGCGGAACCCGCGGCCGCCACGGGCTGAGGCAGGCCGCCCTCCGACTCCATGCTGGGCGGAGGCTCCGCACCCCCGTTTCGTAACGGGCTAGGAGGAGTTGGGGCGTGCGAGGAGCCGCCACCGCCCTTACCTCACCACCCAGGCCCGCGCGAAGGCGCTTCTCCAAGGACATAGCGCGGCGGGGGGCGCGGCGGGGGCTCCCGCCCCCAGCGCGGCCCGCTCCTCCTTCCCCAACCGACCCGCGGTCTGCGCAGCGACGCGCCGCGATGACGTCGCCACTGAGAAGGACGGTAGCAGGTCGGTCCCGCCCCGCGGCCCAGGCGCTGGGACGTGGCGAGCAGGGTTTTCGGAGGAAAGAGGCGTGGCCCGCAGCCCAACTACCCTCGCCAAGAGAAGGGGCAGGGGGGCATTTAACCGGTAACAGATCAGGTTTAAGGGACGACCAGTAGCAGTGCGAGATGAAGAGACAATACGCACGGCTGGCGTGCCGAAGCCTCGGGGAAGAGTGGCAAACCACAGTTCAGAGCCGTTCTTACTGATGGTTTCTCCAATTAGGGTGTCTGCTCAGCCCCTGGAAAGCTCTATTCTATGGGGTAAGACTGTAAAGTCTTACATTTCAGCACCAAGCGCCTATTACAGACCCTTTAACCACCACTGAGGTAATAGCTTTAGCAACTTTAGAGGAAAGACCACAAGGGTTATTTCCTTCACCAAATTTGGCAAGTTACTTACCTCTGTCCATCATTTTAACCACCTTAATTGTAAGCACACATTACACAGATTGAGCATGTACTTCATCAGTTAAGCTACACACAGATGTTTCTGGTTTTCTTGGCCTTACAGGTCCTACAGAGCCATGATACTAGCTTGCATTTGAAACAAAGCAGACACAGCCACTGGTACTGGTTATTCTACCACCAAATATACCAGAACACCTTTTTTGAAAATCTGGTTGTACAGCTGCTAGTACAGGGTCCCAGGATCCCAGAGTAGCTGTTCTGATACAATTTACTGCACATAGGGTGGAGTCCCTCCAGCAGCTCGACTTTTCTGGCATATGGCACCCTAAGACAGAACTGATCAGACTCTTACTAGCACTGAGCTTTTCCATGGTCCAAAAACTGAGCTCTTACTATCCTACAACCAGCAGCTGCTTTTGTGAAAAACATTCAGCTCACTTTGACACTAAGCCACTACTGCCGAAGGCTGCAAAACAAGAAGTGCAGGCTAAAAGCCCAGACTAAAAAGTTTGCAGCAGAAAGATAAACTGATAATACCAAAGTAAATCAAATCAGCATAATATCTCTATGAAATATTACGTACTATTTAATACCTGAAGACAAGGCTATACCAAGTCATCCCTGAACATTCTACATTGTAATCGACATACAAGAATCAAGGCCAGTTCCTGACTACATACAGCACAATCCCAAAGTTAAAACCGTATCTTTGAGGGAGTTGCTCAAACATAGCTCAAACACTAACAGGCTCAGGCTGTAAGCACTTCCCTGGGGCCTTATTCCAATGCTTGACCACCCTTTCTGTGAATAACTTCTGAACTTCTCCAAATGCAGAATTAAGCCATTCCCTTTTGTCCTATCACTAACCACCTCCAGAGAAGCAGGATGACAAGTAGTCATTGCAGAATAATACCACTGTAACATATATCAACTACAGCATCCTGTAAGTCACTCTGAGCATTACCTATTTCTGCCAGCCTTCTTTCCAGATTGCTGGCAGTTCCTAATTCAAATCAGGTTTAGGAACTTCGATCTCTTGGACAAAATAATTCCTGCAGAGAAACAAAACACATTAACTGGGTAATTTTTTTTTTTTCCTGAAGTAGATGGTAGTAAGTTCAGGTCTTAATATGTTAGACAAAGAATATTTGTTTTGTCTGATGAATTAAAACTCCAGGCACTTAAGGTTTTGAGCATTAAAAATACTTTATTTCTAAATTTAGAGCATTACAAATAGTTTATTTCTAAATTCATCAGATTTTAACATGGTATGCTTCAGCATAAAAGCTGAGTGCAAACATTACTGAACACAGGACAAGTGACAATTTAGTCATAAAATGTATTAAAAGGTCAGACAGGCATTTAGATTTAGTAGTTGAATACTTCACCCTTTGAACACCACAGCAGCCTACTTGGAATTTCACTCAACTGAGCTTTTGTTGCTGTGATTAATACAGTTCATCCACAGGTATGTTTTGTACATTTTAAATTATTCACTGAATACTACCAACATATATACACTCATATACATAATTCCAGGAGATGATTTATAGAGAGTGGTTCATTTCTGCTTATTTTTTGCAAGAGGTCTTCTGAAGAGGAGGATATGCGGTTCTGCAGAAATAAAATTGAACAGTGTCAGCCTGTCCTCTAAGACTTGATTACAGGAATTTCTTCCACTTATGAAGATAGTTGAAGTTCACTGTCAGTAATAAACAGATCAAGAAGACCACAAATATGGCCCTATGTGTAGTATTAACAGACCAACTTTGCAGTAACCTTACAACAGTCAAACCAGTGCTTTTGAAAGTTTAATACCAGATGCTGTTATCATAAACTGAAGATACTTGCAGGAAGCAAGTACTGGAAAAATACAGAAAAAAAACCCGTATTTTTTAGTTAGTATTGCTACTAACTCTGTCTCTCCACAGTAGTCTACTTGCCAAACTCTGTTACTTTAACTTATACTAGCAAACCGTGGTGCCAAGCATCAACAAAAGCCACTCCAGTTAATACAGCCATTTTATATTATTAACCCCACTTAATTCTAAACTCTTCCAAAAAAGCCTAACATGTCAAATATACCCAGGTAAGGGAAACACTGGAAGGTGACACTAATTTCTTCTTGGAACTTCACATTGCTGGAATTCACCCATCACCAGTTACCTTTTAGTCAGGCTTGTCAAAGCTAAGTTACCTTGAATGGCCTGTTTTCATCCTACCTGGTAGAGTTTTAGGGCTTCACACTCCATAATTGAGAAACTACTTTTAAGTGGGGCTTTTAGTAGGCTCTGTAACTACAGTTCAAACCGTACCACAAACATTTCAAGACATTGTCTACCTGAGCATCTATTAAGTTTTAGCATAAAAAGTAGGTAAGTCAGATTTTGCTTTAAAGATATGCTGCTGTATAAAATTTGCTTCAGTCGCCAAGATACTGGTATTATTCAGCAGCTCACAAGAAACTTATTTTTATAGGCAGAGGTAAGAACAGTTTTCAGTCTGGCATGTTTTGTCTACATGTATGTCCTCATACCCAGGACAAGGCTGTCATTTTACAGTTCTGGGAGCAGGATATGAAGGTTTAAAATAAAGGCTGTTATGTTGCCTTTGTGGACAAAAGGCTAAAATAGCAAGGAGATAAGAGGAATGAATTCCAGCTGGTTTCCACAGCAGGAGAAATTATGCACTACACACTTCAGCTGAGCACCAGGTAGTTGATATTTTAGACTTTTTTGCTCATGCAGTTCTGCTCAGATGTGCTTACCTGGCTCATGGATCATATAGTGAACCCAGCCAAGACTTTGCTGAACACCAAGTCGTCTCCACTCCTCTTCAGACATAAGATGAGACTTTGGCACCTGTTTTGAAAGTTCTCTGGGCAGCACTACATGTCTGTAAAGATTTAATTATGAAACACACGCAACATACAGTAATGCCTGCATACACTAGAAAACTTGCACAGATCTACACTGTAAGAAAGTAAGCATTTTCAGTTATGAATACCCATGTTCTCAGTAGAGAAGCCTTGGATGCTAACCCATACCACTAATTTAATTATGAAGCACCTGTCTCAGAATCGTTTTAAAACTGCTTTGTCTACTAAACGTTACATCTATTGTGTATTGAAACAGTCAACCTAGTTCCTAAATCATGCTGCTTGTATATAAGTACGTGTTCCTGGTAAGCAGCTATATCTATTTGAAAAATAAGGCCTCTGAACTTTTAGAATGATTGATAAAGTCATTCTTGTTTCTATTTTGCATTTTGTAGCCAAAAGCGTATTTTCCACAGAGGCTACAATGCTGGTTTAGAAAGAACACAAACACCACTTAATCACTTCATCTCTCAGCCGAGTAACTTACAAATGCTTCCCACATTTGCAAGTTTCTTTTTCAACTAACAGAAAGCAAATCCTTCAATCTCGTTAAGATCATAAGAGACAGCTGGTAAGAGCTGTATCTCCACAGAGAGGAAAAGAAAACTTGGTTTGTAGTAGCACTTTCAAACGAGACTGGAGAACTGAACTACACTGTTGTTACCAGTTACAATCCAGGAGTGGTGCTGTAACACAGCTTTCGAAACTAGTAGTCACAACACTGACTGGACCTTTTTGTCTACACTTATTAGTGCTGTGTTTTGACGTCGCCTTACGAACTGCCTTCGAACCTGGCGTTTTAATCAAAACAGGTGCTTCACCCGCATTCAGAGGGCGAACTGAGACAGCACAAAGCCGTCCCCTTAACTGCGCAGCGCGTTCTCCCTCTTTCAGTTCCCTATGGCACCGAACGCGGCGCAGGGCAGGCCACGTCCCCCGCGGTTGCTGCGAGCGCCACCAGCGGGGCAGATGCCTGTGGCAACCCCAGGCACTCTGCGGGGATCGCTGCCCAGCTCTCGGCAGCAGGAGCTGAAAGCCCACCGCCGGCAGCGACGCCCGAACCCAGCCCGGCTCCGCAACAGCCATTTCGCTGGTGAGGCACAGCGGATCGGCCGCCACCTTCTTCAGCACTCTCAGGCTGGGGCCTGCATTACCCACTCCCTAGAGGATGGCCCGGAAAGGGCCGATCGAGGCATCACCACCTCCTCCCACGCTGGTAGAAAGCTGCACAAAACCCCACCACGAAGAGGCGAGGTGCAGCCACTCCCCGTAGCCCCTCCGGCCCCACAACAGCCAAAGCCACGCTCACTGCCGCCAGCGGCGGAGCGGAACGCCCGAGAAAGTCGCATGAGCCCTGGCAGAGGCTCCTTCCCAAGCTCCCTCCTCCCCAAAAGGCCCAGTAGGAACCCGTTGCTGATGCCCGCAGCAGCCTCGTACCGGTACTCGTACTGCTCGTCAGAGTACTTGTCGGAATAGTAGATTTGACTGGAGTCCATGGCGGGCTGCAGCTCTAAAAGCGGACTGGACAAACCCTCCCCACAGACAACACCTGAGCTAGCCTCCCACTTCCTCACCCCGCTACCGTTTGAATCCAACAGCTCAACTCCTATTGGCGCTGCAGGGCCAGCCAACAGCATGTCACGCCGCCACGCCCGCCGAACCACCGCGTACCTCGAACGCCCGCCCACCAATGGCCGGAAGTAGCAGGGGAGCGCTACGTCAGAGGTGACGATTGACGAGGGGCGGTGCGCGGCGCAGGGTCGCCGTGATTGGCTTGTCGTGGCCGGGCGGTTCCAGCAGTTTCTAGAGTGTACGGGGCCGGGGGTCAACGGCGAGGGAGGGGCTGAGGGGAGGCTGAGGAGGCTTAGGAGGCTTTAGGGTGTTTTGTGTGCGGTGGAGGTCGCGGCTCTGACTGTGATAGTGAGTGAGTGAGCGAGCGAGCGAGCGAGCGAGCGAGCGAGTTTTCTCCTTTCTCTTTAGTAAAGCGTTATGTTTAAAGTACGTGTGTGCTGTGCCCTGATGGCACCTCTGCTCTGTACCCTGGGGCCGGGGAGGTTCTGTGACCTCGTCCTGGTGTGGGGCTGCGGCTGGTTTGCAAATACAGCTGCTCTCTTGACTTGAAAGGCCCTAGCGTCTGCACTCCTTAAGCTGGGGCTTGCGCAGAGTGCAAACAGAAAATAAGCATGGTGTGCAGGTGTGTAGGGAGTTCCGTGGTGCTTGTGGACACATTACGTGTTACAAATGGTCTCACCCAGCAAAATACCACGGTAAGTGCTTCAGTGGTAGGAAGTTACCAAGATTTAGGAAAACGCAGTTCAGTTTCTAGCATATGAACTTTTATTTTTGGTACCAGGCTTTTTCTGTAGATAAATACTGAGTTCTGCACTTTTCCTGAACTCCAGTAGTGTTTCTTTCACATAAAATGGTGTGAGATAAAACAAGCGTGGTAGGAATGTTGCCACAAAGTGTGACACCACTGTTGCCTTCTTCAGCGGCCTGCCTATGGTGTGCTCCTGTCTCTTCTTGCTTGGCCTCTAGCAGAAGAAGACTAGTTTTCTGCTACCAGGAACGCAGGTATTGTGTGTGACCATGTAATGCATCTGCCTGAAAACTTTTGATGGGGAAGAAGAGTAATTGAAGTCATGTGAGGCACGAGCACCAACATGTATGGGCCCATGTCAAAGTTTAAGTCCTGCCATGCAGCCCGCTCACTCACTCGCCTCTTCCTCCCTCAGTTCCCACAGGGATGGGGAATAGAACGAAGAATACAATTCCCACAGACTGAGATAAGAACAGTCTAGTAACTAAGGTATAACAGAAATCACTACTGCTAGCATCAATAATGATAAAGGAAATAACAAGAGAATACAACGGCTCACCACTGACTGATAACCCAGCCCCACCCCAGCACAGATTTAGCCCTTCCTGGTAACTGCCCCCAGTTACATCCTGGGCATGCCGTGCTGTGGTATGGAATACCTCTTTGGCTAGTTCGGGTCAGGTGTCCTGTCTTTGCTTCCTCCTGGGTTCCCCTCCTCCCTGGCAGAGCATGAGGCTCAAAGTCATTGGTCAGTCTAAACATTCTGAGCAGTAGCTAAAAGCATCAGTGTTATCAGCGCTGTTCCCAGGTTGAAAGTCAAAAACTCAGTGCTGCACTAGCTTCTAAGGAGAAAAAATGACTGCTACTACTGGACCCAGGAAAGTATCCACCCCTCATCATTCCATACCATTCACGTCATGCTCAGTATTTTCAATATACCATCACTCTTATATATATATATATACACGTATAGTGCATGGACCAATCCCTATAAAGCTGCTGAGTCCATCCGGTCCATGATGTCGGGCTCCGTTTCTTGTAACAGTCTTTCAGAGCAGGAGAGGCTGTGTGCAGTGTTCACACTCTTGAATTACCTAGGCAATAGTGTCCATTGCAAAGTCCACTCCTTGATCATGACTCCATCTGTATGTTGCATCTCTGCCCTGAGGGCCTGAAGAGTCATGCGCCCACCAGGCTCAAAATAAGTTGCCCCCCCCCCCCCCAGCAGTTTCTGCAGCTTGTCGTTGGGGACTCCATACAGCTGCCTCCCATCTCCCACACTTCCAAAGCACTGGAGGGGCCCAGTCGACTACATACTTGCCCATACTGTCCCACACAGCCTGCCACTCATGACTGTCCAGCCTTGGGGGAAATGTCCTGATCCCCCTGTAACATTGTCTCACCTCAAACAAGGCCCAAACCTGACTCTGCTCAATTCTTGAGACCAGACAAAATGGTTGTGGGTAGAACACACTCTGTGTGTGTGCCAGCATGCTGATCCCCATCACAATCAGCAGGCAGGTCCCAAGGGTACCCGAAGGCCATTCAAAACCTTCAGAACTCACAAATGATGCTGCTGTGCTTGTCACTGGGGCTGATGTAGCTGCTGTGCTTGCCGGCTCTCTCACCACCAGCTTCTCTTTTTCTGAGTCCAGATCTTCCTTCTCGGCCTTTCTGGCAAGTTCTGCGCCGTCTCCTGCATCCTCCTGGGGCTCAGCCAGCGACTGCCGGGGAATCCTTTCAGCCACCGCGGGGCTGGGCTTGGCAGCGGGGCTCGGCTTCTCCGCCACCTCCTCCCGCTGGTCAGCAGCCGCCTCCTTTACCCCTCCCCTTTCGGCCGGTGCCGAAAGGGCCAGGGCCACGCAAACCGGCGCTTCCAGCCGTTCCCTCGCCGTCTCCTTCTCCTCCTTGACCGCCCCAATCTCCTCCACCGGCAGCAGCCCCCATCTCGGCCGCGCCGCCACCATCCTCGCGCCGGGAGCTGCTCTCTCGGGCCGGCTCGGCCGCCGGCAGCTCCTGGGGCTGCCCGGCCTCGGCTCCCCGCAGCTTCACAAAGACCGAGGCGAGGATGAGGGCCAGGATGGTGAAGAGGAGAGAGATGGCCAGGTCCAAGTCCATGGCCACGTCCATCCCATCCTGCTGCTGGAGCCTGCCTGTATTACAAATCATTGCCATAAAATATAATGAGACAAGAACCTTAGCCCAAACCCCCCATCTGAGAAATGCTAACACAGCAAATACCAGTGGTAAGTAAGGTACAACATACTGAAACTCTGACTTCAAGATCCACAACATTAAGAGCCAGTAAGTCAGCATTGTGCCGTCAGATCTGTCGTTATCTCAACCCTTCGTGCCCCAGTTAGGCACCAAAAAAGAACTGTCGTGGTTTAAGTCCTGCCACGCAGCCCACTCACTCACTGCCCCCCTTCTTCCCTCAGCTCCTGGAGGAATGGGGGGTAGAATAAAGAAGAATACAACTCCCACAGAACAGTTTAGTAACTAAGGTATAATGCAAACCACTGCTGCTACCACCAATATTAATAATGATAAAGGAAATAACAAGAGAGGAGAATACAACGGTTCACCCCTGACTGATACCTAGCCCCACCCCAGCACAGATTTAGCCCTTCCCGGTAACTGCCCCCAGTTACATCCTGGGCATGACATGCTGTGGTATGGAATACCTTTTTGGTTAGTTTGGGTCAGGTGTCCTGTCTTTGCTTCCTCCCGGGTTCCCCTCCTCCCTGGCAGAGCATGAGACTCAGAAAGTCCTTGGTCAGTCTAAACATTCTGAGCAGTAGCTAAAAACATCGGTGTTACCAGCACTGTTTGGAGGCCGAAAGTCAAAAACTCAGTGCTGCACTAGCTTCTAAGGAGAAAAAATGATTGCTACTGCTGAACCCAGGACAGCCAGGATCGTTGTTTTTAGTGGTGGTGTTTTACTGGTGCTGCAGCTTCATTTCTTAAATGCTAAAGTTTAAACCAGCCTTATGCCTTGTAGCCGTTAAAAGGAGTGCTTGTCATAATCCGGCGATAGTATTTTTCTCTTAACTGGACTGCATGTTGACATGGGTCATTTTTAGGCAAAACAAATTCAGTATTTTTGTACTGGTGTAATTAAATGGGTGAAATTCTCTTCATTATCAGAGAACCTAAGCAGGAATCAATTCCAATATAATCATACAGGTGCAAACCACCTGCAAGTTATCCAAGATGGGGGTTAGAATATTTGAAACAGAGTATATTTGTTTGTAGGTTTGTTTATAGTTTGCCTCAGGCAGCACAACTTACTTTTGAATAATTAAGGCAGAAAGCACGCAACAATTTCTGTTAGGAATGGTGTGTAATAGTGGAAAAAAAGACCACCATGACAAAGGGGTTCTGCTGAGTGGACAGTTTTGTGTCTCTGTGCTTTGTTTGTAACCTTTTAGTGTATCTCATGCGTATTGAATGTGAGAGAAAATTGACCTTTATGGAAAACCATGTGTAAGCCTCTTTTGAGTTCACTAAGAAGTGAAAGCCTAGAGTCTCTTTAAATCAATTTTTCCTTCTATTGCAAATAATTGTATTTATCAAATAATAATTTTGAAGATTACTAGAAGGTGTTTTAGGCAGATACTTATCCAATTTGCCTTGTGACCCATCAAATTGTTTTGAAAATCCTTGATCCTCAGGATGGAATAGCTGTATTTGTCAGGCAATTGACAGGACTCCAGAACCCAGACATAAAGCTAACAAAACTCACATACTAGCTTTAGTAAGCCAGGGTTATGAGATCTTATTTAGTATTGGAGTGCCATTTCAGCTTCTTTTTTCACGAGTTCTTTTCCCTGGCAAGACTTAAAAGCACTGGTGAATGATAAATAATGCAACAGTACCAGGAATCTGTGAAGATCTACTATTAATTTGGTATCTTTTCCTAAAATGAAAACTGTAATGTTAGGGATATAATTTCTAAAATTACTGAAATAAAGTAATAATCTTGCTGAGTGGTAAGCTCTTTAAATAGTAATAACAAGGACACTCAGGAGGGACCTTATCAGTATATGTAAAACTTATTTTGAAGGCAGGGTGTAAAGAAGACAGGAGCCAGGTTCTTTCCAGTGGTGCCCAGTGACAGGCCCAGACACAGTGGGCACTGACTGAAACATGGGATGTCCCCCTTGAATATGAGGAAACACTTTTTACTGTGAGATGATGGGGCACTGGCACAGGTTACCCAGAGCTGCTGGACTCTCCATCCTTGGAGATCTGCTAAAGCCTTCTAGACATGGTCCTAGGCAGTGGGCCCTAGGTGGCCCTGCTTCAGCAGGGATGTCAGACCGAATGACCTGCAGAGGTCCTTTCCAACCTCAGCCACACTGTGATACTGTGTGAAACAGGGTTCTTCAGTGTTTTCTTTGAAATATTGTTACACGCAAGGGCTATGATAGTCACACTGTAAAGAAGGGAATAAACTGTTCTGTATCCATTGTGGAGAGAACAAAAACACATAAACATTGTCAAGGCAGCTTTGGGCTGGAAATGTTCTGGTTTTGGCTGGGATAGGGTTAATTTTCTTCCTAGTAGATGGTGCACTGCAGTGCCTTAGTCTGAGATAATGCTGATAACACACTGATGTTTCAGTTGTTGCTAAGTAATGCTTACCCCATCAAGGACTTCCCAGTCTTCAATGTTCTGCCAGTGAGGAGGAGCATGGGAAGCCGGAAGGAAGCAGAGACACGTGACGCAAACTAGCCAAAGGGGTATTCTGTACCACAGCGTGTCATGCCCAGCGTATAAACTGGGGGAAGTTACCCAGGGGGGCAGATCACTGCTTGGATCAGGCTGAGTGTCCATCAGAAGGTAGTGAGCAATTGTATTGTGCATCACTAATGTTTCTTGTGTGGGTTGTTTTGTTGTGTTTTTTTTTTTTTAAACTTCATTTTTGCTTTTATATTCTCTTGTTATTTCCCTTCTCGCTATTATTATTAGTAGTAGTAGTAGTAGTTGCAGTAGTTTTATATTATAGTTTACTTATTAAACTGTTCTTATCTCAACCTGTGGTTTTACATTCTTTTGATTCTCCTCCCCATTTCGCCTGGGTGAGGAAAGTGGGGGTGAGTGAGTGGCTGCATGGTTCTGAGTTACTGCCTGGGTTTAAGCCATGACAAGACCTTAGGAAACATTTCCTACCAGTACCTAGTTTAATTATCTAAAGCATTTTAGGAAAAAAAAAAAAAAAAGCATGCTGCAGGGATATTTTAGGTTCAACTGATTCTGCCTCTAAACAGTGATTTCTTTGAGGCCTGCTTTCTGTGACTGAGTCATTTATGTCTTTGCATTGAAACTTTTGCCAGCACTGAACTGTAGAATAATTTTTTTTTTTTTTTTTTTTCCAGTGTTCATGAATGACCTTGACTTGTAATGCATCTTCATATTCAAAGAAGTTACTTTCTGGAATTAGGATCATTAAGTGGTGAATCCAGATCATGTCTCTAAAGTGTCTGAACCAGGTCAGAGGTACATCAAACCACAAATACGTTCATTAAAGAGAAAAGCTGCTGATTAGCTCTTACCATGCACTCATACTTAAGTGTGTTGAAGGCATACGTTCCCTGCTTATTGCAAGGGGGTTGGACTAGGTGACCTTTGAAGGTCCCTTCCAACCTGAAGGGTTGGATTTCCATAGTTATATGATTCTATGAAAGTATATATCGAAGAAATATGCCATATTACAGATTGATGAGGGTTCTGCATGGCCTCAGGGACGATGTTAGGAGAACATCAGCTGCTCGACTGGAAAGAATGCTCCTGCTCAAAGCCCTGTCCAGTTAGTTCTTGCTGCTAAACGCAACATAAAAATGGCAAAAGCATGAAGAGAGCATTCTTGAGCTTCTCTGTCTTCTGTAGGTGTTACACAGGCACATACAGTTTTGAGGGGCTGTAATCTGCATTCTGTGTGAGAACAGTATGAGTCAGCATAGAGCCTCTTCAAGACTAAAGATGGTCAGCATGATTTTTAACATGCGGTTTTTGAATGATTTTGTGTATATATAGAGAGGAGCAGATTTAAATCCATTGTGTAACCTGTTGCTTGTAACCAAGGCCATCTGCAGAGTTATGTGGGCTATGATAAATAAAAATGTGTTATAATGAAAGGCCTGTGTGCACCTTACTATTGCACATACAGAATTCAGGATATAAGCTATGGTGGATAAAATATTTTCTGTGCTTTTTGTCAGAAGGGGAAGATAAGTTTTCCATCTGTGGTGTGCATAGCATTTCCTGATTATGACTGCCTGCTGCTTTTTCTGTTTAACTTTGTGAGATACTTGAAAAATTTAAGGCAAGTGTACTTATGGAGTGGTTCTGTTTTCAGTGTGAATCACATTCATAAAATACATTGATGAACCTGTATCTGTGCTTTCATGTTTTTAATGTTTTCTATAGAAGCAAAGCTCAGACAGTTGTACTTTCTGTCAGTTTTTGATCCTCCATCAGCTTTTGAACCTATTGGCAGGTTTGGTCAAACTTAACAAAAATGATGGTAAATACTACTCTTGCCAGTTTCATGACAACAGGCGGCCAGATAAAGCAGAAGCCTTCTGATGGGGAACAATGTAGCAGGTAAACTCACATTTTACTAGACACCAAAGAATCTAGATTGGAAAGGAGACTTAATATAAATGCCTCAGTGGTAAATACACTTCAGCCTTTGGTGCAGACGCCTTCTGAGACAGTAAACACCATCATTCACAAGCCATGAGTCAGCAGAAAATCAGTCTCAGTTCTGATGTTCGGTAAACTTTATTTGACTGTGATTTTATTTCCAGCTTTGTGTGGTATTTGCCTATCATTTCACAGCACGAACAATTGTCACAGCACTGATCCTACAGACTTAGGCTACTCATATGCATAATATTACTTGTCTTTGCAGACTTGATCTTCAGAAATAGTTTACCTCAGTTTAGATACTTAAATTTGTATTTATTATCTTACTGAATTTGAAAAATATTTTCATAAGCATGGAGTTGTTTGTGTGCTAACTAACCTCCCCTGAGTTTATGAAAACAATAGGGTATTTCTGGTTCGTTTTTCAGTTCCCACAAAAATGTGAACTAGGTCATGGAGAAACTGAAAAATGATGCAATGTATACATGGTTTAACTCTCTGTAAATAAGCTGGTGTGTTGAAAATAATCCATCTGAATTACTGAGGATTTCCATCTGAGAGAGGATAAACTGAATTGAGAAACAGAGCCAGTTATGATGTATGCTTCTTCCAGTACCTGTGCTGGTTTAAGAACTGCATTTTGAAGGCGTTCTTGAATAAATTACTCCCAAGTCATAGTAAAGCCCAGCTTGCAAGGTGGGTGTAGAGATACGGAGTATTTGCAATCCATTCAGATCCTTGCAGATCTTGGAGGCTAGTTTTGATCTGTGTCGTTTCATTGAGGTTTCATTCTCTCTAGCTCTTTTATGGATTTTCCTGTGGAGTGATCAGAACCTTGTCTAAAGATTACAGCTCAGATCCGAAAAGGAGCCATGCTGAAGTATTCCCATGTTAAACAGAATCAGTAATGCTAATTTAGCAGACAATGATTTCCATAGCAACTCATGCTCGTGTAACAAATTCAGGATGATACTGTATAATGACTGGAGAATCAAGCTCAAGAAAATGCTGTCAAATGAGGCACAATCCTGCTGAAATTTTTCCTGTAGGCTGTGCAACATGTCAGTATTCAAAGTGGACCAGTAGCCAGACATCTGTAGTGAAATCTTCAATTACTAGATTTTTTGGACACCATGGTTAAATAGTTTTGAGTAAAGGTTTTATTTAAACTTAAAAATATAAATCTAGAGCTGACAAAAGGTCCTTTTAGGGTAACATTCCTCTGCAGCTTTCTATAATGGATGCCTTCTGTAGTCAAAGAGTGTAAAGAGTCAGAGAAGTGTGTGATGATACATTCCCAGATTACTCTAAGAATTACCGATGAGGAATTTCTTTGTAAATAATAGGCCTAGGTGGATTTTTGTTTCATAATTTTTCCAGTTATCTTTGGACCAAACATCCTGTCTCCACAGTATCTTCTTGGAAGGAGTTCCATGGTTGAAGTTCTTTCATGACAACTATTATGTGAAACAAGCATATTTGGTTTATGTTAAATTTGCTGCATGCTGCGTTTTGTATTGTAAGAGCATGTGAATGATTTATTAATTGTCCCAAATGTTTGCAGTTTCCAGAGGTAAGATTTCTATAATATGGGGTTATGGTCTAGGATTTTTAATTTGAGCTGAATGCATAGGCTGTTTTTCCTTCTCCTTCCCTCCCTTTATATAAATATTCCTTACTGATTTTTGTGATGTTATTCAAATGTTTAAAATGAATCACTTGTAAATTGTGTACATACACAGCAGTGAAAACAAATGTATGTAATCTGAAAACACATCTATTTGCATGTATTATAAAGCTTTTAAATAGTTTGCTACAAAATGATGCTTACCATAGTAGATGACAGAATTAAAATTAAATTGAATGGAACCTCTGCAAACCACATATATGCAAATAGTTTTTCGTATGGTATTGTAACAATGTAAGGTTTAAACTAGCCACTGGAGGGCTTGCTGATTTCATGTGAAATGACAGACTGGTCTTTGAAAGCCAGTAGTTGGCGGTGATTGGCTAAGATTGTTTTAACTGGTGTGCTAATCATTTGAAGAAGACTGGATGTTAGCAGCATGTTTGCAGATAATGGGAAGAGAGCACTTACATTTCTTCTCAAAGAGTAACACTTCTAATTAATACTTGTGTGGTGGTGGAGGAAAATTTACAAAGGTTTGAAAGATAGGAGGATCTAAATGTCATAGAATAAGCATAAAGTACCAGAGTTCTCACCCCCTTACCATAAAAATCTGAAAAGCCATCCAGCCAGGCATCAGCGTTTCCCCATTTTGAGGAGCCACCCACACATCTGACAGATTTTTCCCTCCCTCCTCTTTTCTGCAGGTGATAGCAAAGCCTCAGCAATGAGTCAGGCCCAGGGCTATAGCCTTTTTGGAGAGCTTTGTAGAGCTGGGATCAAGTGCCACACATTTAATTGGTGTCAGTTTCTTTTAGCATTCTGAAGCAAGTCTGTTTCATTGCAGTTAAACAGAACTTGGTTTTCAGAAACCTTGGTGACAATGAATTCTGCTGACGTATTCTTACTTTTGTATTTTCCTCAGCCTTTTGTTTAACACATATATATATATAAAGTCTTGCTTGGCTATGTAGATTATCATCCTGTTCCTAATAAAATAAATGCAGCTAGATGGTTTATATTCAGCATTGCCATCTTGCTTGTGTTTACAGCGCTATTTACCGCTGTTCTGTGGGATAAACGTGTGCTGAACAAAAGACACTGGTCCTGGAGTGATTTTATCAGTCATTCTTTCTGAATTGTCCCAGAACTTCACTAAGTCTGTCACTGAACTTCATGGAAACTGATTCGGAGACAACTCCAGGAACAAACTTGCCAATGAAGTTTTCCAAGTTGACAAGCAGGTATTCTTTATTGCGGAGCCAGGAGACACGGGGGATAGCTCCTCCTAACATGTGTCCCCGTACTGCTACACAAGCCATCCTTATATACCTACTGGGCGTACATACATATTCATGAGGCTAAGTATGGATTACATCATGTTCTAGAAAGTGTCCCGCATGTGTACAGAAATGTGGTGGTGGTCTCTGAGGGTCGTTTAC
>WYDI02004196.1:0-22575 GCA_009867235.2 Psittacus erithacus | reverse complement strand
ACATGGTTTAGTGTGAGGTGTCCCTGCCCATGGCAGGGGGGTTGGAACTGGATGATCTTGAGGTCCTTTCCAACTCTTAACTATTCTATGATTCTGTGATTCTACAATATATGTCACATCAGGGCACTGATTTTGTCTTTACCAAAATGGGCTGCCAGAGGTGGCAGCTCCTTCCCAGCCTGTGTACCTCTTGTTTTCAGTTCTCCAAGCAACCCAGGCTTGTCCTTTGAGTGTTGTAAGATGGCAAGAGCAAAACCAGTGAGAGGAAGAGGTGCTGCAAAGCCCAGGAGGAAGGTGTTACATGGAGTCCAGCCCTTGGTGGACTTGTCTGCTGTATCCCTCTTCAGGGAGGTGAAGGTTGAACCACAGCTGGGGTTCAGTCAGTGCCTGCATCTCCGTCCACTGCCTGGGGACATTTAGAAGCCTGAATCCCATGAGTCCTTGCCAGGCCAGGAGTCCCATTTGCACTGAAATTGGACCTGAAATATGGTGTATGGAGCAGCAGTGCCCTCAGTTGGGGAATCCCTTGCTCTGGGACTCGCTGTGGTGGTTTCCACCTTGTCTTGCCATGTCCTCTTCCTTCCCGCTTTCTTCCATCCAGTTGTCAGCAGCTTTTCCTCCCTCTGGCTTATCATTTTTGCTACACTTCTTGTGTTTCTTCTCCCACTGTATATGACTCCTGGCCAGCCAATGTTTAAGCTTCCTGGTGTAGGAACCACAGACACAACTGTTGTGATGAAACCTATTTCTTATTCCAGAAGCATGCCTGATTTATGGCACATTTAAAAGGTAGTGGTGAGCAGTAGAGGAAAGTCTTTGGTTTACGTAAAACCTGAAGCACAGGGGACTCCAAGCATGCACATGCATGAAAATGCTCTTTTTTGTCCTTGTCCCTGGGTGATGCTTCAACCCCATGCACAAACGTCTGTGAGGCTCCATTAACAGGTGGGATTTAATTGCTGAGTCAATGAGAACACCTCTCTTTGCATAGGAGAACACAATTGTGTGTATTTAAAACCTGTTGAAATTAACTGAGGGGGATGAGAAGCCTATAGCTCTCCTCTTGGTGCTGTCCATGTCAAGTCTGGGAGGGACCTAATCTCTACAGTAAGTGAAGTGAAGGTGAGGTTTTTGCACCACCCCATAGGAATGTGAAGTCCCAAGTTCACCCTACGTGGCTTCTAGCTCTGATGTTAGGAGGGGAGAGATGCAGAGGCAGGCAGTGAAGGTTTTGGGTAGGTCTGGCTGCTCTTTGGAGCATAGGGAGGGGAACTGGGCAAGTAAGCATCTCCACTGAGCATCTCATTGAGTGTCTTGGAATTCTGAGTGATGAATCAAGGCATGTGGAATACTCTGGAGTCTCAGGCATTTTATACTGACTTCTTTATGTATGGGCAAGACTTCTATGCTGCTACTTTGTGCTTCTCTGCCAGACCTGCTACTCAAAAGGTGGGAAAGACTGTTTTAGAAGCAAAATAAACAAGAGCATGAATTAAATGTCCAGCACAGCACTCATCTTAATGCACTGCAGGATTCAGGATGCATATGTAGCTGGTTTTCTGCTCTGTAGTGCTTGAATGTATATTCCTTAATTTTCATCCCAGACAAGCGTTCCTACTTCAGCCCAAGTGAGTGCAGTTACTGAACCAGGGAGGTTTTGGTAAGCTGAATCTTCTTTTGTAGAGATTAAAAAGAAATACAACCTGCAGAACTCGATCTTTTTTTCCACGCCAGCACACGTGTTGATCACCAGACTTTGTGTAGCCTTTTATATCTTGCAAGGGTATAATCTGCTTTGTTTAATAAAGAAGCTTAACCATTCATCTTGAAAATGTCTGCTTGGACAGTGTGACTCCAGAGGCTGTTCACATGTGCTTCAGAATCTCTGTTGAGAATAAAAGCTGCTGAGGACTGAGCCCAGCTCTGGGAGGGCACACAGGGGATGCTTTGAATCCTGTCACAGACGTGGTGGGAGGCTGTGTGCAGCGATGCTGCACAGCCATGGACACACCATGCCAGAGCATGGAGAATGCTGCAGGCCTGCAGAGCTGGGGCAGACATGAAGATGTGAAAAGTTTCCCACTGATTCTCCCCAGCAGCTTCTGATCCCCCATATGTCACTATCTTCCTGCCAGGTCTCACCAACGTTGCTACTGTTCTGCCTTACTAATGTGTTTCTCCTCTGTGTCTCAGCTATACCCTGGACAATGATGTCCTCACCACAGAGCAAAGGCAGTTCTATGAAGACAATGGGTATCTGCTCATTAAGAAGCTCGTTTCTGATGAAGATATTGAGCGCTTCAGGTACAGGGCACTCACTGAAGGTGCTGCAGGTTCCAGTGTGCAGCAGCATCCTGAGGAAGCTCTGGGAAACTGAAAGAAGCTGGACTCTCCCATCATGGACATTCCTTCTGCTTTGCAGGAAGGAATTCGTGAGGATTTGTAGAAGGGAGGTGAATCCACCAGGAGCTATGATTATGAAAGATGAGTCCTTGAGGTCCCAGTATGGTCAGTCTGAAAAAGTGGTTAATAAAGTGCAGGACTTCCAGGAGGATGAAGAGTTGTTCAGATACTGTACTCTGCCAGAGGTAAAACTAAAGTAACCACAAAAAGGGTGATGGTGGTGGAAGAGCCTATATGGGTGTATCTATGTTCTAATGCCTGTGTGAAGAAGCTGATTTTGGTTCCACTAAAGCTATATCCATTATCCCTTAGAGCCCCTTTATGTCACTCCTAAGGAAGGAATGTCATTCCATCTTCTAGGAGTGTTCTGCATGAGCACGGGATGGATGGATTGTGGTCAGGGCATATTTAAAGCAGTGCTTCTCAGTTCATATGGTGCAGAGACAGTCAGGAATGTGACAGCCCAAACCATGCCAATCTATGGACAGACCAGCCGCACTTTTTGAATGTCTTTTATCCAGGCAAAGCGCTGGCTGTCTGGGCAGGTCCGGCCTTGCAGCCAATGTTCATTTTTGTGGCAGCCAGCCACAGTAGCTTTGTGGAAGTATGACCCTCCCCATCTGTTCAAGACCCCACCCCCCAGCCTGCTGCACCATCTCCTGCCACCATGCCCATTTGTGTGCTATGCCAGATCCTGCCTCCTGTCCTGCATCCCTCCATCCCAACCTCCTCCTGCTGTACCCTAGTCCTTAAACAACCAGGTTCCAGTGCTTTCTCAGCAATCTTTTCTCTTGTCTTCATGGTTCTAATATATATATATATTCTTAATGTTTTCTTCCCTGTAGGTCCTCAAGTATGTTGAGTGCTTCACAGGACCAAACATCATGGCAATGCACACCATGCTGATAAATAAACTTCCAGATTCTGGTAAGGGAAACTTGGATAAGAGGAAAATAGAGAAACTACTGTGCTGTCTGTCCTGCCGAGATTTAACTTAGTGTTTTAGAAAAGCTGTTTGAAAAAATAAATGAGACGAATCAAAACCAACTAACTGAATATTTATGAAACCACTTTGTTAATTGTTTTCTTTTAACCATGGCTTAATGAGATAAAGTTTCTTGTCTTTCAATGTTCATGTTTGCAGAAGATGGTGGTTGTCTCGAACGTCTTTAAACACCCACATGTTCAGAGTGAGCAAGCAGGCTCCCTGTTTGGCCTTTATGTAAGCACAGCTGGCTCAGGGTTTAAAACATGGCATGTTTTCTAAGCTTATGAACTTACTAACTTTTCAGTAACATTTTCAAGTGTGTTGAAAATGAGAGCTCCTGTGGACCTTGGTAAATAGAGATAACTACAGAGATCATCCTTTGCTTGGAGTTTGTACGCTCCTGATCTCACTGGCAGCGGGTGCAAGCTAAGCACTTCGATAGGAAGATACCTGAATAGGTGCCAAACAAAGGAACTTGAAGCCAAGCTCATGCTGCTGACAACTAAGATCATCGTTCATGCAGGGGTGGTGGGCAGGAAGAGGAAGAGAACTGGACTGACCATGTTACAGTTCTTCAAAGGAGCTTTGACTCTGCATAAGCTGCTTTGGTTTAGCAAAGTTGAGACCTGAGCCTCAGGTTATTACTCTTAAGGTGTTTCTTATTCTCATGTGTGCAGCTTCTGAGCAGATACATAACACTGAGTTATTAAAACGCTGACTTTGTTCAGGTCGTCTCCACTTGACACCTTAAATGCCTCACAGCTGTCATTTTGGCTTGGAAATTCAACAGAAGACCATGTATTTTTAACGTAAAAGCAAAGAAGGGACCAGAGAAGAGAAGCTGCTCCATATTTGCAAGGTCTCCATCCAATGTCTTTGAGGAATACTTTAGGAGAGGTGCAGATCTCAGGAGAGTTTTTGAGGCAGATATGGCCAGTGGAAATATCCTTACTTTATTTAGCAGCAAACTCAATGGCAAAATAAATACATAAATAATAGCTATAAAAAGCTGTTTTGGTGTGGGCGATGTATCCATTTTCACAGAAGGAAAAGAAGTAACAAAAAGACTTTCACAAATATTTATGCTTGTTTAGACTTTAAGGAACAAAGCCTCTAGAGCAAAGGCTAATGGTTTGCTGATAGACTCTCTGGGGAGGCTGCAGCCCATAAATTGAGATTTATTTTCTTAAATGAAGGCTAAATAAACATGTGTTGGGTGCAGCAGAGGCTGGGCTGGTTCCGCTTGCAACACAGCCATAGATCAAGTGACTGCAAACAGCAGTGGCTCTTTGGAAGTCTTTGTACTGGAAAGGTTTGTGCAATGCTGTGCTGGTTAAAGTTCACACAGCTGGGGAGCAGCCAAAGGGAATGGTGAAAACTTGGCGGGCAGTGGTGGTGATGGCCAGCAAAAAGAGTCTTCTGTGGGATCATGCAGGCTCCTGGCATTCACTGTGTCCTCACTGCTGTCCCAAGAGCCACTACTGTGATCCCAGTCCTTAGGATGGGCTTAAGCTGACCCATTTGGCTTCCATGGTGTGCTGATGCAGGCACTGAGTACAGAAAGTCTCTCCAGCGTCAAACAGCAGCTTCTTAGGACACATTACAACAAGGGTTTAATGGGAAGGAAAAGACTGTGTTGTGTTTGATGAGGTTGAAGGTTTTGAACCTGTGTTGCAGATAAACAGACTTTTCTTCACCCCATGCATCAGGACTTGCACTACTTCCCCTTCCGGCCCGCGGCCCGCATTGTGTGCTCCTGGACCGCCATGGAGAGGGCTGACCAGAACAACGGCTGCCTGGTCGTGCAGCCAGGGACGCACAAGATGCCCCTGAAGCCTCATGGCTATCCGAAGCAGGTAGAGCAGCATGGGGGTCTTGGGGAAGGTGTGCATGAGGGAATGGGAGAGCTCACCATGGAGGGGTGATGGTCAAAGCTGGGGTTTTCAGTGATGGATCTTCTGTTGATGCAAACACTGATTTGTTGCTTTGGAAGCAGGTTGCTTGGTTGGCGTCACTCCATGTAACCTGGGTAGATTTGCCTCTGCTTCCACCTTCGTGTGTGTCACGGCATAATGGCATAAACACACACAAGTTTGAGGACTCTATCATCCTGTGAACTGCTGCTTGGTGAGCATGGGCATAATCCTAAAGAGGAGAAATTAGGTAGTGAACAACTGGATGCAATTACATACAAAGCAGCATCATGATTCTTTGCAACTATTCTATGATTTTGTGACCTTCCTCCTAAGAATGGGTGTTTTCTGACCTGACCTGGTGTTGGTGATGGTTATACTGGGAGCAGAAGGCTTGAGCCCAGCAGTGGCATCAGGTCACACGTACGGGATTCTTCTCTGTTCTCTCCAGCCAAGAAATGCTCTTAATTATCTGAATCCAGCTTCAGAACATAGAGAAAGCGTTATTTTGCTGTAGCTCAGGTTTGAAGTAGGAAGGCTTGTAGGCAAGTGGGCAGGCTCTTAGGTGGGCACTGCCCAGAGGAAGACAGAGCAGTGGCTGCCCCTTGCACTGAGAACTGGCACTCACTGTGATCTTAGCTGGGTGATTTCAACTCAGCCTTCTTTTCTAGGGTGCAGGCAACAAACTTTTCCATGGGCTGCTTGATGAGGATGAGAAGATTCCCAGGGTTCACCTTGTCATGGAGAAGGGAGACACGGTGTTCTTCCACCCCCTGCTCATCCATGGCTCCGGGACAAACAAGACAACAGGTTTCCGAAAGGTAGGAAAACACCTCTTGATAGAGCTTGGGATATTTCTGATTTTTAATCAGCTCATGAGCATGTGGATGATTTTTAGATGAGTTTTTATCTTGCTGATACACTTTTACACTGTGTTTAAACATCTCTGTCTTTGGGATAAGCGCATGCTGCAGTGCTGCTTGAGAAAAACAGGACAGGAGTAGAAATTGGACGTAGAATCTGTGTTTGAAGCCTGGCTGCCTATATTTGCTTTTCCAATAGTTCCCTTTTAGTTGTCCCAAATATCAGGAACTTCTCTGACTTTATTCCCCCTGCCTGCTTGGTATCTCCTCTCTGGATAGCAGGACCTTCCATCATCCAATATATAATACTGATTTATATGATAACACAATCCACTTTCCTATTTAAGATTTGATTGCACATCATCTGTTTGTATTGCATCATGATCATTTAACTGAAACAGGCAAAAGTGCCCTCCTTTGGAGGCCTGATCCTTTGTCAGAAGTGAATTCATCCAGGCATGTTAGGGAACTGTAGCCTCTACTGCAACCACTAGTAGCAATGCAGACATTTCCCCACCAGCCCAGAACTGCAGCATGGGCTGCTCTATTTTTTCGTTTTGCCTACATTGACTTCTTAGATGGCCCATTCTCTTAGTCCTGCTGTAGCAGTTTGCTGGTGTGGAATTCCTTCCTTCTGCAATACTGCAAGCAGAGAGAGCATCAGATACAGAGTCTCATCTCGTAGGTCTTTCCTGGCCAGTGGAGCAATAGTCCTGTTTAATATCCTGCAGAAACACAAGAGCTTCCTCGTAACCATGCCAAATCCCAGCATTTGTCTGGTTTTGGGGCAAATCAGTGAGTATCCTGGAGCTCTCTGAGCTAGGTTATGGTCCAGCTCCCTTTGAGATCTGGCATGATCTCACCTGCAGCTGGCACAGCTCATGTAATGAGAGCTTTTCCAGTGGGGCATTTCTGTTTATTTCCTCTGGACTCTGCTTAAGCAAGAGCTGATTGCAAAATGAAGTGGTTGATGTGATTGTCTGTGTGCAGAAAGTAAGAACCCTCACTGGGCACACACAGATCTGCTCCAGCCGTGACTGGTTGCTGATATTCATAGAATCCCGACAGCTTTGAGTTGGAAGGGACCTTAAAGCTCATCCAGTTCCAGCCCCCTGCCACAGGCAGGGACACCTTCCACTAGAGCAGGTTGCTCCAAGCCCCATCCAGCCTGGCCTCGAACACTGCCAGGGATGGAGCAGCCACATCTCTGGACTTCCTGTGCCAGAGCCTCAGCACCCTCACAGGGAAGGATTTCTTCCTAATATCTAATCTCAGCCTCCCCTTTGTCAGTTTAAAGCCATTCCCCCATGTCCTATCAATCAATGCACACCCTTGGATCAAGTAGTACAGTTCATGCTGGAGGAATGTTTGGGAGAGAAGGAAAGGAAGAAGAACATGTCAGTAAGCAGGATTATTTCCCCAACAAGAGTATTTCTCCAAAGGGAAACCCTCAGGAGAGCAGGAGTGCTCAGAAAGGAGGGATTTGCTGACATGATAAGGGGTGGGATGTCCATGATCTGGGATGCATAAGGTTTACTTCCACCAGTTATTCACAACTGATGTGGTAGTGAATGATGCCCAGTTTCCTCACACAGAGCATAAGCTGCCACTTCGCCAGCTCTGAGTGCTACTACATTGATGTCAAGAACACAACCCAAGAGCACCTGGAGAAAGAACTGGCAGAAATGGTTCACAAGAAGTACAACATGAGTTCTGCAAAACTCAGGGTAAGACTTGGCTTTATGTCCTTTGTTACACTCCCCAAGTCCATTCCCTTTCCTAAGGGAGAATCCCTTGTGTGACAGGTTTGTGCTTTTTACTGTGCCCACTTTGCACATCAGGCTGTTTGATGCAGAGGGGTTTGGCAAAAGGTCTGATATTCACAGGATTACTAGTAGGCTTTCTGGAGGCCTTTCTGCTCATGAGGCTGCTTCTTGCTATAATGGAGAAGTGGCCTTGCTCTCTGGGCAGCACCTTCACATCCCTTGACCTCTAGAAGTTCCTCTTCCAGCTCTACGTGTCACAGTGGGGTTTATGAGCATGCCTGGATCCCTTCCAGTGCTGGCTGAGCTGGTGGAGTTGAGATCAGCACTTTGTTATGTGGCTGAGACTGATGTTGCAGCATAAGTGAGGAGGAGCTGCAGACTGCTCTTGTGATGGCTGAGCTCTGATGCTTCCCAGGTTTCCTTCTTACAGCATTGGAAGAGGTCTGGCTTTCTGCCTTTGCAATGGGGTGGGCTAAAATGGCAAGGCAGGAATAGGCTGAAGTCCATGGAAGGTTTGCCCTTCACTGCATCCCCTTGTTCACAGTTGTCTGAACCAGTGCCCCCTGCAATTATATTTGGACTGCATGATGTAAATAAGAAGATGTGGTCATCTCTTGCCCTGAAATTGCAGGTATAAGAAAGTGCAATAAACTCAGTGCTCATCCACAACTTCTATGGCCACAGTTCTTACAGTTTCCCCTCCAAATGGCAATTTTCCTTGTAAATCAAGTAGCCACATCTGACTGCAATAGCAGACCAGATTGGTTTGGTTAAACATCATCCCTCATCAGTTGTTTACACTGGAGACTACAGCAGGTATGTTGGCAGCAATATACATCTGCCTCAAAAGAAAACTAAATGTGGGGTAATGGACTTGTGGTGAAAAACTGAAACCACTGTGTGAAATGGAGAGCAAAGCTCAATTCTTCAGGGATTCGGCCATTGAAAGAACCATAAACTTTGTTACTGGGGGGGAAATGTGCTGAATTTCTTCATCTGCAGCAGTTCCCAAACACAGGCACAGCTGGTGTTGAGGCAGTGAAGTCTGGAAGTGGTAGGCAGTGATTTTTCTTTTGAATGTATGTATTTTACGGCTATTCCAATATCAAGAGCACTCTGGAGGGGGCTTTCTTTTTGGGATTGTTGTGTTTTGGTTTTCCCCATGCTGTGCCTGGGTCTGGTGGGGTGTCCAGCTGTGTTTTGCAGTCCTGTTCTTACACATTGTAAAGTTACAGCTTGCTTGGCTTTAGATTCCTGGAGCTATTTGGGTACACAGTGAAACCCAAAGTGAGCACAGAGAGGCTCTTGCCTTCTCATGAGTGGAAGTGCTATTGTGCCCAATCAAGCCTCCCATGAGTCTGTATTCATGTAGCTTTAACCTGTTAACCGCAGGTGGAGCTTTCTCCCAGAGGAGAGCTCCATAGCTCTTATATTTCACCTTCAAAAGGCTAATGATAAGAACTAAGTAATCCTCACCCAGAGAAACTGAGGTGGGAGCTTGCCCAACATTTATCACCAAGAAGCAAATAGCAGTGGTCTCTGCTTTACAGCAATGCCTGCCCAGCACCTGACCTCTAGCTGAGGGCTTGCATTCATACCCATTACTTGGTTCCTGTTGCACAAGGCCTGTCGTTTGCTCATGGGCAGCAATATGCACGGTGTAGTCAGCTGGGAGCTTTTCTGACCACCCAGAGGCTCTGTGACTTCTGCAAGGGTGATGCTATCTGTGCTGCTCATGTTTCCTCTTCTGTCCTCCTTCAGAATTGAACCATGGGCATCTTGCCATTCAACAAGCTTGCAAACAACCTGTCTCTTTGGGGTGGAGGTTGTGTCTCTTCCTGACTGTGTTTTTGTTCTTGATACTTAGGATTTGGAATGCTATTCAGTGAATATTCCGGTGTGTTTCTATGGATAGGCAGCTATATCTATATATATTTCCATGTCTGTAAACTGGAATTTTGGTCATTGTTTCTGCTAGCCCTTTAAGGTTTTGTCCTTTGTCCCATTTTTGCCTTGAAGGATATTTGGAACATCCGAGCACGGCTTGTGCAAGGGGAAAGAATTAATCTGTAGAACAGTCCCTGAAGAGCAAGATGGAAACCATGGGCCTAAGAATGATCTTCTCTGACTGGAGGGTGCAGACCCTGCATGTGCTTTGTTGACCTCTGGATTGGTAACTTAGCCAAAAGATGCATCACAAAATCATTGTATGCTAATATGAAGTAATTGCACTGAAGTTTAAGAGCTGATGTCAGAAGAAATCTAACCTAGAAAACTGGATTTGCTGTGGTTAACAGAGAAAATCAAAGAATTGAGGTTTTGAAATAGCACCTTGATTTCCTTGATGTGTTTATTCTTGTTTTTAGGAGTTTCTCACTGACATCCCTGTGAATGATGCTAGATTAACGAAAGATTTTATGCAAAAATTCCCATCATTTCCAACTTCCTTTTCTATGCAAAAGAAATAAAATGAATCACAGTTTCATACAAGCCCTCAGTGTGAGCTCACATGGGAAGGTATTGGTACAGCTGATGGAGATGGGCGTGTTTGTACCGGCAGAATCAACTGTGTAAGGAACTGGATAAGGGGAAGCAGTGACCACTCACATAGGAAAATGGGATTGATGGGCTGGAGCATAGTTGCTGGTAGGGTTCCTCAAATGTGACCTGGTGTTGGCATTGCCTCTACCAAGCAGTGCTAGCACAAGTGAAGTATGTGACTGACAGGGTTGGGAGTACTGGGCCAGCAAGCCAGCCTCTTGTTGGCCTTGCAATGGATCCCAAGCTGTGGAAATGAGGGGGGAGTCCTTTGAGTCTGGGAAAAGTTGCCTTTTGATGCTCCCAGGTTGAGGAGGTGGTTGGATGCTGCTCAGCACTTGCTTCAGGGTGGGGTGATGCTCACTGATGTGATCCTCTCACCTTTTACAATGTTTTTTCTTGCTTTCTGAAAGATTCTTTTGCTTTCAGAATCTGTTTTCTGGAATACAGATTAAATCAGAGCAAACCTTGATCCAGGGCTGTGTTGCGTCATTTCTGCTGCTCAGTGGGTGCATCATTGAATACCTCAGTGCAAAATGTAAACCCTCGTCTCTTTTACACTACCCCTTCCACCTGAAGAAGGTGCCAAAACAGCACCAGTGGCTGCAGTGATGAGCTCTCAAGTCTCCTTCTGTTATCCTGCGTTGGTCCCAACCCCTTGGTGATGGGGTGAGATGTCTGGGCTGTGGTCCCCGCCTGGAAACAGACACAGCCTCTCAGTAGCCTCTGGTCTGACCCCAACACTGAGGAATCTGATGAGGGGGAGACTTTAGGACAGCCCCCCCCAGCCCTGCTCACTGAGTGATCTTGAGTATCCTGGTTCCTGCATCCCTTGCCTTGCATCCCTGTGTATAACTGTGAGGAGATGTGCTGTGATGCCTCTTCAGTCTCGGACCTTCTCAGCCTGGCCTCTGCTTGCTGCATAGGCTCAAGTGAATGATTTGCAGTGCGTTGGAGGCTCCTCTGCTGAGCTCTGGCTCACGGCCTAGCTGGTGCTCTCCTCCGAAGTTCTGTGAGGACTAAAGAGTATCCTGTCTGCTTCACAACACGGGGTTTGTGGGGAGACTTCACTGCCCGGTGTTACCGGTGCAGCTGAGTTGACTGCAGAGGGAGCTGTGACCACGGAGAAGAGCTACATGTGGCCGTCAGGTGCACAGCTTCCAGACTGCATTATGGCTGGACTTTGTGATCTCAAAGGTCTTTTCCAACCTAGTTGATTCTATGATTCTCTTATTCTCTTGCTGGCTGGGAGAGGGAAGGAAAGAAAGAACTTTACCTTTGTTTTAGAAGTTTGTGCAGCTCTGCCTATGGATTTAGGCTTAAATTTCCTCTTTCAGAAGAACAAACCTATCAAAGACCTCACAGAGCATCTAAACTCAGCAGTTGTCCCACCTGATGAGAGACTCAAGTCCTCACCCCCTCCTATAATGACAGGTTAAGGTACTCCAAAGCCTGGGGAGGATTAAGCTTGGGCAAGCTCCTCTCAATTGTGTACAAGGCGAGCTTGGTGCATCCTAGCAATGCCAAGAAGCCTGATCCCTGCTCTCTGAAATGATCATGGGCAGAGCCAGATCCAGCAGAGCTTCTTGGCTGCTTCTCAGTAAAGCCACTTGCTCACTGGTGCAGGACTGTCCCTGGGAGAGCAACGATCTACAAGCACTCCTTCACAGGATGTTTTGAGTGAGGGATGGAGTCCAAAGGATGCTTCATCTGTCCATGTAAATGGACATGTAAAGGATCTACCTGGTAAGTGCTTTCTTGTCCCTGTTCTCACCCATCCCAGCCAGCAGAGATCCTGCAGTCATAGGTGTCCAAAGCACATGCCCCACCAATGGGAATTCATGGCTAGAAATTCATCTTGGCCTCCAGCACTCGGCTTTGCAGGCAAAAACCCCAACCACAACTGTGTATCTCTTAGGGTTTGGTTTGCTGCAGCACAGTGCAGCTGAGAAGTGGCGAATGCTCCATCCCTGGCAGTGTTCAAGGCCAGGTTGGACAGAGCCTTGGGAGACATGGTTTAGTGTGAAGTGTCCCTGCCCATGGCAGGGGGGATGGAACTGGATGATCTCAAAGTCCTTTCCAACCCCAACCATTCTGTCATTCTGCGTCAGGCAGGTGACTGCAGAGGGAGCTGTGGCCACAGGAAAGCTGGAAGGTCACAACAGCCTTCAGGTTCAAACTCCCTCTCTGAATTGCCACCATGGCAGCGGGCAGGGGAGAAGGGGAAAAGCAATGATTCACCAGGTCACTTCATTGTTTCTCTGGGGGGAAACCTACCCAATGCGCTGCAGTCCTGTGGAGAGCAAGTGCAGGAACCCAAAAGCACCTCTCATCCCTCAATGATTATTGCAGACCCAAAGTATCAAGCTGTTTCCACCAGACAAGGAATTCTGTGGTGAGCATTGCTCCTATGACAGGTGGTTTGTCTGTGCTTGGCTTTTACTCTGGTTAAAACTGCTGTAGTAGGTCCACCCTCACGAACAAGCTCTTTTTACTTGCAGTGTGCTGCATAAACCACATTTTCTTTCCTATTGCTTTTTCCTTTGCAGATCCTCAAAGCTGTCGAATGCTTCACAGGGCTAAGCATAATGACCATGTAGATGACGCTGATAAATAAACTTCCAGATCCTGGTAAGCAGAGCTTCAGGGATATGGACATGCAGAAGTTGTTGGTATGCCCAAGTGCTGCACATTTAACTGAAACAACACTTACCCTTTTGAAAAGTCAGTGGAATGGAATGGAATGGAATGGAAGGCAAATCTGAAAATATCTGAAGTCATTTTGGGCATAGTATGGTTTAGTTTAGCCCTGGCTCGATGGGATACCCTAACTGTTCTATGATTCTATGATACATTTCTTATTGTTCAGTTTGCAATAGATGTTCAGGCTCACACACTGGGAGGTACATGTGTGCCTCCTAAACTGAAGTGCTGTTATATCTAACCACATGTTACACCTAAAACGTTCTTTACAACTAATTTAACCATAGAATCACAGACTGGTTTGGCTTGGAAGGGACCTTAGAGCTCATCCAGTTCCAATCCCCTGCCATGGGCAGGGACATCTCACACTAGAGCAGGCTGCTCGGGTATGTTTCTCCAGTTTAGGTCTCTGCACCATGTCAGCTGTCCCTCAAGTATCTGGTTTTTAATAAGCAGCATGCAGCTTCCAAAAATACACATAAACCCATCAGCCCTCAGATTCAGCTGCTTATTTAGCCCCTGCACATGCATGAAACCCCACTGTTTAAGCCACATTCTTTAGGCTTGACATTTCACATGTGTTGAAAACAAGCACTTCTGGAGCTTGGTAAAAGACCATAAATACAGAGGAGATCTTTTGTTTGGAGTTTTTGTGCTGTTTTCCAGACTAACAGTTCAGAGATGTCAAATCCAGGCTGACTCCTGATCTTGCTGACAGTGGCTGCAAGCTCAGCGCTTTGATGGGAAGACACTTGAATAGGTGCCAAAGGAAGGATTTTGAATCCTGGCTTTGGCTTCTGGTGCTGCAGATCAAAATCTTACTTCATACAAGGGGAATGGGGAGGAGGAAGTTTAATTAACCACAGTTTTCACAGGGTTGATTTGACTTTTCATCACCTTCTGCAGTTCAGCAGAGCTCAGACCTGCACTGTTCCTACTCTGAAGTGTTCAACTTCTGCACAGGCACAGGGTACGTTGAGTTCTCATTCAGTTTGTTCATGCCATTCCCAACCACTCTGCAGAGCAGCTGCAGACCCAAGAACCGTGTTTGGGGCCTCACTGTGCCATAGAGTGAGATTTAAATTCATTTGGCCTCAGAACTGAGTGACAGCAAGGAGTGTGCTTAGAGCCAGTACTTCACCTGCAGCTTTGGAGCAGCTCATGGGACACATTACCAAGGTGATGCTCCCCAGGACAATGCTATATCACATCTAAAGTGCATGAAGAGTCTTTTCAGTGCAGCCACCCACATCCCCTGTCCTCCAGGTAACCTGAGTTCTCACCACCCCATGCATCAGAACTTGCACTGATCTCTTTCTAGCCTGAGGATCTCATTGTGTGCTCCTGGACCACAGTGGAGAGAGAAAACCTGGTCGTGCAGCCAGGGATGCACAAGTTGCCCCTCACAGCTATCCAAAGCAGGAGGTAGAGCAGCACAGTCCTATCCCATGTGTGTATGATATGATTGTCCAGAGAAGCTGTGGCTGCCCCATCCCTGGCAGTGTTCAAGGCCAGGTTGGATGGGGCTTGGAGCAACCTGCTCAAGTGGAAGGTGTCCCTGCCCATGGCAGGTGGTTGGAACCAGATGAGCTTTAAGGTCCCTTCCAACCCAAACCAGTCTGTGATGCTATGAGGTGCAACTGGGGAAGCTGAGCCTTTTGTGAGGTGTGCAAAGTTGATCCAGGAAGCAGAGTAAATGACTCTGGTTCTTTATAAGTGTCTTTACAACTGATTAGCAAGGCTTGTAGTCAAACAAGCAGACTTCATCGGGTATGTTGAATGTACTATCTTAATGAAAAAAAATTAGTAACCTCCTTTGCATCTCTTCTTCTACACTAAGAAACAGTGTTCTAATTTTACTGACCTGTTTCTAGAGTCTGGCAAACAAGTTTCTCCATGGGCTGCTGGATTATGATGAGAGGAGTCCCAGCGTTCATGTTGTCATGGAGAAGGGAGACACTGTGTTCTTCTAACCCCTGCTTATTCATGGCTCCAGAGCAAACAAGACATCAGGTTTCCAAAAGGTAGGAGGCCAGCTGCAGATACTTCTTTAGCTGCTGAACACCATCAAAGTCTTAACTAGGAACTGATTACAGAATAAGTGGCTTGGTTGGACTTGATGATCTTAAAGGTCTTTTCTAACCCAGCTGATTCTATGATGTGACTGTGTGGGTGCGGAGTAAGAATCCGAATGAACACACAGATCTGCTCTGATTGCCAGTCTGGGTGCTGGCAATGGGGGGGTCAAGGAAATATTGCTTTAGGTCATGTGTATCCACAATCCAGATGCGTGAGCTTTTTCCTACCAGCCATTTGTAATCAATGTGGTAGTGAGTGATGCCCATGCAGGGTATAAGCTGTCGCCTCACCAAACAGGCTCTGCAACATCGTTTTGCATTATAAATGAGAATAAAAGGAGGAAAGTTTGGCCTGCACTCTTGACCCACATGTACTTTGTTTTTGGAGTGAAGGAAACTGGGGAGCAAGTGGGTTGGGGAAAATGAAATGATGTGAAATGGTTGCGTGAGTGCAGCTGGCCAAGAGAGTGGCATGTGGTGGCCCAAGAGACCACTGCATAGGCTCTGCCCTGAACAACTGACAGTAGTGTGTTTATTGTGAAAAGGCATTAAGTTTTCACAGAGCTGATTTTACTTGGGAGTTAATAAACCCAAAATAGTGAGTGTAGAGGGAGAAAGTGCTGAAGGTTTAATTTTTTCTCAAAGTGGTTATAAAATCCAAGGAAAGCTCATTTGTGGCAGTGGGGCAAGATGCTCTTGGTTAACATTTCAGCAGTACCTAAGAAGAAGGAAGATACTTAATGTAGCTAAAAACCAAACCTGATTTCCAAGGTTGTTATGAGAGAAGCTGGTATCTTTCTGCCCATTTTAATACATACACAGTGAGCTGTGTATCTGGAGAAACAACCTTGCAGACAGAACATTTCCTGGTTGGGGTAAAGGGCTGATTTATCAGCTTACTCCTCAGTTTAATCTTGATGGCTCTGAGAATGCATGTTCAGCATTGTATTTCCAGTGTGACTTTGCTTAACCCTTTGGGGGTAGCTTCAGCAGCACCATCTTGATTCACCAGCAGTGCTGTGGTGGTGGAGGTTTCTGTCATGTCAATCCAGTTTAATGACTTGCACCCACTGGTAGTGTTAGGGCACTCACATCCCTCACTTTTCTGGCTGCTCCTCCCTAACACAGCCAGGCATGTGGTTGGGCTTCTTTGCAAGGCTGGAAGTCTTAGCATCATGGGACAGCTTCAGTGACAGCATAGAGACAGCTGGGCCTGTCAGGTCACTCTGCTGCAAGAAAAGTATCTCTTAAAATAGATTGAGGCACATAAAACCCCCAATACATCAATGTCCCCCACTCCTGGTTTGCCCCAGGGGTTAGGGCCTTCATTTCTTTATCCTGTTTTTGCATACAGGGATGAATGGAGAGTATTGCTTTCATTTCTTGGCTCCCAGGGAGGCACATACCTTCCCTACATATCACTCCTGTGAGCCTGTGTGAAGATGAGTTATCAAAGGTAGGATAATGCTTAAATCTCTGCAGAGATCTCCTTTCCATTGGCCAGAGACAGGACTGGAGAAAGTCAAAAGCCTTCAACATGCTGGCTGAAGGCTGATCCTGATGTGGAGTTTCATAGTGGTTTTGTGGATGCCAGATGAGAATCTCCTGTGGGTCTGAATATAACGAAGTTCTTTACTGTGAGGGTGGTGAGGCACTGGAACAGATTGCCCAAAGAAGTGGTAAACGCTCCATCCCTGGCAGTGTTCAGTGTCAGGTTGGACAGAGCCTTGGGTGACATGGTCTTGTGTGAGGTGTCCCTGCCCATGGCAGGGGTTGGAACCGGATGATCTTAAGGTCCTTTCCAATCCAAACCATTCTATGAATAAGAATATTGTGTGGCAGCCAGAGATACTGACTATAAACCACTTCCTTTTGGTGATTCAGCACCAAGCTCTTGGGCAAATGCTGTTGAGCAACTCATCCTCTTCCTCAGAGAAATGACACCATACAAACCCAGGGAGCCTTTTATTGTGCGCTCTATTTATTCTGAATGAGGAATCAACTGGAGCCATTGCCAAGCAATGTCAGTTACATGTTAAGTCACCTACCAGTGACACCCCACTCATCATGGTAGTGACATGAATGCAATGCACTGAGCAAAGCTGCCCAGCAAAAGCACCAGGACACTGCGGAGCACCGAGGTAAACCTGGCCAGTTGCTTCACATAAAGCAACCTATTTCTCTTCCAGCTTCTGTGGAAGCAAACAGAAGAGGTACCAACAAGGCCCCTGGGACATGTGAGACTGTTGTTGGTGGCAGTTTCACCAAATCAGAGGTACTAGTGGTTTTAGGCTCTATAAAATACCCTATGATCCTAAGGGGCATGAGCTAGGGGCAGAAGGATCAGGTCCAGGACAAGCTGTGCAAGCAGCCAAGGTTAACATGGCCATGACTGGAGAGACTTCAGGGCAATTTAAAAAGCCAAACCCCAGGTAAAAGCTATTACATGTAATTGCTTTAAAACCACTCACAAACCAGTGCCAGATTCATTAAAATGCTTTTCAAAGTGGGAGCTGCAAGTTTGTAGCCATGAAGATGCTGTAGTGTGGATGGTGGTGGAGGCTCCGTATGGGCTGTTGATAGGGAAAGGTGTTTCCAAAGAGCTCCCACAAGTCTGCAGTGTAACAACCACTGGCTGGCAATGCCAAGGCCAGTGGAGCGGATTTTGACACATAAACCAAGGAGACCTTTTGGGAACTGTTTGGCATCTGCTGTCAAGGGTTCAGAGAGTAATTTTAGAGCCAGTGAAGACTGCTCTGTACCTACAACTCTCTCACACCTCTTTTTGGCCAACAGTTGAACAACCACGACAGGCTGGCATTTATACACCCCAGTACTAACCATACAAGTGCTTATGGAACCTACAGTCCTCCCAGTTCATGATGATTTGTCACTTCAAATTCTAGTGAGGTCACTCTACGCCAGCCATTCAGCATAACTTGTTGGATCCCTAGGGATTTCTTAGTACAAATTCCACTCCAGATGTCTATTTTCTAGGTTAAATCTTGTGAACAAGTTATTAGTAAGAAAGAACAGGCACGATGTGTGTTTCATATGGAGCCTGATTCAGTCAGTTCTAAAAACATCAAAGCTGAATATCCATGCAGTGGCCTGGTGGAGACTTTGTGGATCTCCTCATCAGGAATTGATTCCTCAGCTCATTCATCCCTAAAACCAGAATCCTCTTGGTATTCCAGTAAAGAAGTGTGTGTCTTAGGCACAGAAATCCATCCTTATGGTGTGGAAAAAAATCAACTCCAGGTCACTTAAGACTATTGAGGAATTTTGGATGTTCCTCCCCTCGTGGCAGAAGTGTTTCTCCACCAATCTTCGGACCTTTTTTCTCCTAGAAACATGAAACATGGAGAAAAGAAGTTAAATGTGTGGTGAAATGTCTCCCACCATTTCTGTGACAGAAAGTGGTAGTAGGGCTGCATTATGTGATTGACACTCTAGGAACCTTGACATTCTTACAACTTTGGTCAAAAGCAAATTCCCCACAGTTAAATAAAACAAAGCTTCGAGAAGAGAAAATCTACTAACACACAGCCTGCAGTTACCTGATGCACCTGACAGAACACAGACCTGTCTGGTTTTGCTGGGAGCTTGTAAGGGCCCTGAAGCAAAGCATGAGGCAAAAGTACCAAGAGAAGCAGGCAGAGTACTGAGGTGCTCAGCAACTGCTGGCTCTCACTTACCTTCAGCATCCCGTCCCGCTCCCACTTGTAGAGGCCACAGGTACTGAAAGATGAAGAGGGCAGGTGAGGACCACTGTGGTGGGTGTTTGCTGCACAGTATTAGGGGGGCCAAAAGTAGCCCCACATTGCTTAACCCAAGGACTGATGTTCCCATCTTAGAACATCATTATATTCCCAGCATGTTACTGGTGAATGGACAGTACAAAGGTCCCAATCACTATTTCCCAAGGCTCATTCCTTACCTGCAGGGCTTTTTTGGGAGCCTGTGAAGGGAAATAGCTCGGCTTCCACAAGGGCATTTGAAAAAGCGCTTGACGGCATCATGAAAGTGATAGTCATGGTTATCCTGGACACATGTCTCCAGAGGCTTGAAGTAGGTGTAATTACACTGTTAGGGAGGAGAGAGAGAGCTGTGAGCTTCACCAGCACGTGAGACCTGTTCTGTGGGCTGGCAACAGCTGAACACTGAGGAAAGCATCTCTGTCTTCTCCCACCCTGAGGAGCCCACAAGTCTGAGATCATCGCCCAGGCTTGTCACTGCTCCTCCTGATATCTCCCTCTGCCACCATCCTGCTCCCAGCACCTCATAAGGCACACAATGGCCCTCTGTGCAGTCCCAAAACAGGAAAGGCAGTGAGAGAGAAAGTCCATCAGGGGCTGAAACTCTGGGAATGGAGGCAACTCCTCCCTTCCTCTCTGTTTGGGATAGTAACAAAGCTCCACTCCCCTTTCTGATGGCAAAGTCCCTGGAAATGCGGCTAGAGGAATCCCACTCAGTGTTATGTTCTCACTTCACTTTTCCTTGTAATATGGGGAACTGAGAGTCCTGGTATGAAGCACTTACTTCAGGGAAGAAACTGGTATTTTCAGGACACCAACACCCAGAAAACCCACTGGCATCAACACCAAGTTGAGGTGTTCAGCACAGCTCTAAAGCCTGCCTTGCCAGTGTTTCCATGTCTCAGTCACGCGGTGCATGGCTTGTTCTCAGCAACATGCATAAGGAGCAGAACTGTCTCCATTTGATCTCTGCACTGGACTATGGCCAAGAGTAACAGATGGGTGTCTGCAGGCTGGTCCAGCATCATTCTGTTCCACTCCACTACTGTCACCCTTGCTCCCCTTCACTCACCGTTTTACACGTCACAACTCGACATTTCACTTCTTTAATACTTCTCATCTTCTCTTCTAATTCTTCCTTTTTCACCAGTGGCTCAAAGTATTGCTCCTGCAGTTCAGCTTCAACCTGTGGGGCACACACAAAAGGTTGTGGGGAGACAAGGATGGGAGAAGCTACTCTATAAACAGCATTAGGGCAAATTACTATTGGGCCTGTTTAAAGTAGACAGCAGTCTGAGAGGCAGGAAAACACCAAATATGTCTTGCTTCCAAACGAAACCCATATAGTGCACATGTTGTGATCATCAACACTGAAATGAGCCACCTCTGAGATGTATGAGTGGGATGATTTAACAACAGCATAAGCACAAACCTACAAGGACAGTGCAGGGAGAGGCCAGGTAGGCAGATGTAATAAATGGAGTTGGTTCTTAGCCAAAATATTAATGCTCAGAAGACCTTAAACTAGCTGGGACTTCATACCAATGTAATGTGTGCACTCTTCCAAACACAGCAAAAAAATCTGATGGCAACTTGACCTGTCCACGGCTATGGCAATAATGCTGATTTGCAGCCTGTGTGCTCAGAGATCCCTGACCCTACTCATAGGATCATTGAGTGGTTTGCGTTGGAAAGGACCTTCTGGTTCCAACCCCCTGCCATGGGCAGGGATGCTTCACACTAGACCATGTTGCCCTAGGCTCTGTCCAACCTGGCCTTGAAGCCATCAGGATGATTTGGTTCCTGTTACACATTTGTGTGCCTGTTTCTTGCTGAAATCATTAGGAGTGCAGAGAGCTCCCTAGTTCTGAGCTCTCAGTCATGGCTGGATTGAGGCCATACCTGTTTGAGGACATCTGTGTGCTTGGACTTGGCATTCAGGATTTTCTGGAACTCTTCTGACTCCAGATAGGCCAGCTGCTCACGCCGTTTCTTTTGGGCAGGCTCCAGTTCATTCATATCTAGGGAGACAAAAAAGCCCAGTCCTACAGAGACTGAGTTCAAACCAAGCTTGTGATCTCTAAGCATGATCACTGCAGGAGATTTTGGAAGTCTCGGGTCTCTCAGGCAGATGTTCAGGTCAAACAGCAGGAACATGAATAGGGTTGCAGAACAAAAAGCTTTTGTATTTAACAACATTGCTGCTTCTCTCAAAGCTGTACCAGGATTTTCCACATTACTTCCAGGGAGTGAGCAGCGCTGCTTCCCTGACTGATGGAGAAGCGTTAAAGGGAATGAAGCAGTTCACCCAAGATTACACAGTAAATCACCAGCAGGGACCTCAAGTTCCCACAGAAAATTCAGATACCTTCCCAGGTGGGATTATTTGGTTTCCTTTGGTTAAGCCAGCCATGCTCAAGTGCCAGGAGAACAGAGATGAGGACAGGGAGCTATCAGAGATTACGTCTCACATTCTCTCCATAGGGATAGAGATTGTTCAGCCTTTGCAACAAACCCTTGAGGTTCTAAATAAATTTAACTTGGCCTCTCTTCCGTTTTAACTCAGCAAGTGTTCAGCAGGACATAAGCATGATTTTTCTCTCCTAGAAGCTAACATTACATACCATTCTCTGCTTCTGCACCTTGTGGCTGAGCAACACTCTTCTCAACTCTTTCAATAATTTCTAGGACATCAGCATCATCAGTTCGTTTCCTCTTGACATTGTTTGGGTCAGCTTTAGCAAGAACCTGCCCTTTTGCTCGTAGTCGGTGTATTGCAGCCAGCTAGAAACAAGAGAATAGCAGTGAATGTGTTGGTGAGCAGTCTGGCTCCCATGTTCCTACTTCCAGAAGTAGCACAGGAAGTCTGTCAAATGGAGGAGACAAAGAGCCACTGGCCTGAGCACAGAGCTGGCCAAAGAGAGGCCCAGCAAAGTCCCGAGCTCTGCTGTACATGTAATTCACCACATACCCAATCTCTTGTGACTTTCTATGCCATAAAATCACCTCTACAGTGGTGTTACTAGGCTTGGTAATGCTGCAGCTGTGCTCTAACCGCTTCTCAAATCACTACCTTTTTCAGAGGAATCAAATCAGTTGAGATTTCCACATAAACTGGTAATAATTTGGAACTAAGAGAAACTTGTGTACAACTATTCTTTGCCATGCTCCCAGAACACTAAGACTCATTTTTCCTTACTGAAAGAGAGAAGTTTCTCTGACAAATATGAACACATTTTTGCCAAAGAAAAACACAGTCTGTTCTGGCTAGCGACCAAAATTATCCAAACTCAGGGCACAACACATCTGAACTAGTTTTGTTCACTGTTACTTACCTGGCAAACAGAAAACACAATACACTGCACTAGCAATGCCAAAGAACAAATGTGCAGTTTAGCTTCCAGGGATTTTCAGCACAAACTCCATATCCCTTCCCAACACTTAAGGGTTTTCATGCCTGTAAAGCAATCAATGGCAACGGCTTTGCTCTCTGTCCTGGGTTCAGCAGTAGCAGTCATTTTTCTCCTTCTTAGTAGCTGGTGCAGTGCTGTGGTTTTGACTTTCA